>WIGN01000102.1:91485-119803 GCA_014235955.1 Colletotrichum sojae | reverse complement strand
TCCCGGCGCTGGCTTTCGAGCACCAAAGGACCACCATTCGGGCCACTAGCATCCAAGCTCAACGTGACCTCGCGTACGTCAGACACGACCCGAACCGTCTCCCCAATGTTCTGATAGTCGATCTCGTGGTGACCGTGACCCTGGGTCGACTCGTCGCCTTCTCCTTTCACTTCCCGGATTTCGACGTTCGGGAAGGGCAGACGCCCTTCGCGCAGCGGAACCAACAGCACAGGAACTTGCAGCTTCGACTCGCCAAACTTCGTGTCCGACTTGTCCACGCCCAAGCTCCTGAAATGGCCCCGCCTCCGGCCACCAACCAGCCACATATCAGGCAGGCTAGTGACCTCGTAACTGAATTCGTAGTCCTTGTTGATGCTGGTGCCATCGCTGACAGCGGTATCCCAGATGCGAGTCCATCGCAGCCTGAGGTTGGCGGGAAGAAGTTGATTGACAGCGACGGTGGAAGCAGAGAGCTGCTCTTCGGGGGGCGGCAGCTGGATATCGACTGAATGGAAAACCGGAATCGAGGGCACGTCGACAGGGATGAGAATGGTGCGTCTTGCAGACTCAATCTCTCTGACTGCAAGCTTGGGGTGGGCGGCCTTCCACTCCTTGAGGAACGTTTTGAGGACAGCGGATGCATCTTGCCTGGTGCCAGGAACGGGGCCCAGTCCGACAAATGCTGTCTCCGATAACAAAGGCGTGATGAAACTCGTTGGCACTTCCCCAAGCAAGGCGGCGCGTTCCAGATCATAAGCCGAGAGGCCAGACTGGACCGCTGACAGGACTCGTCCGATCAAAAACCCTGAAAAGGTCGGTAAGGGCAAATCTTTGGTAGCCTCCGTCATTGCTTCCTCGACAATGCTGGCGATTTCATCCAACAACACGCTGTACTGCAACTTCAGATACATCGTTCGCGGTGTCTTTGCAGTGACGGCGGCGGCGGATTTGCGAGTAATCTTGTACAACAGGCTGGCTGGTTGTTTCGGGAAGACCGAGACGGACTTGCTTAGCGCACCTGCAGAGTGAGAGGTGAAGACCTCTGAATCGAGGAGCTCCGACGCAAAAAGCCGCAACGGGCTTGAAGAGGCGGTGGTGACGCTGAAGCGGGAGAACAACGCCTTGTCTTTGAAGACATCTTGGACGTTGACGCCAAGAGCAAGGGCGATGGGCACCGAGAAAACGCTCGAATAGTGGTAGGTGCCGTCCCCTGTCGTGTAAGTCACCTCTACCCTGACTGATATGTTGGGAACGTCTTGCTCGATAGTATATGGGAAGCGCATCTTGATAGTCGAGGATGGCGAGATGGCTCCAAAGTGGAAGAGACCGGCCTCCGGGGGCTTCTCGTATTCGAAGGGAGGACCGAGGAATTCGGCTTCCTTGGAGGTGATGCGCAACCCGCCGGTTGCCGGCTTTACTGATAGTTCGCAACAAGTAATCGAATTCCATCCGGTGAGAACTTCCAGGTCCACCGAGTTGTTCTTGTCGAGTTGGATGTCTTTTGCTGCCGTAAGACGGCACTTGAGGCCTCCTGCGGGGCGATATAGCTGCAAGTCAGGAATACGGAAGACGTTTGCCGTCTTGCTTGGAGTTTGATTGACGTCCCGTTCCCAATGGAGATGGACGTTATGGCAGACAATGTCCGCCCGGTCGATCCGATAATGCCCCGTGACATTTGTCTGCTCTTCGTTAGCAGGGTCCCGTTAGAGGGCAAAGACACACTTACGGTACTAACGAAGTGGAGCTCGTTGAGACCAGGCTTCAAGGTACTGTTCTCTGACGTGTGCAATTTTAGTTCCTTCGTTCCGCCAGGCGTTACCCTGGAAAGCCGAAGAGTTGCCGTCTCAACCTTTAGTTCGTCGACCAGAAGGCTTCTCAACTTGACAACTAAAGAGAAACAGTCCTTCCCGTCGTGGTATCCGGGCGACCCAACCACTTCCACTTGCGTGAAGAGATGGCTTAGCGGAACCCTCACCTCGTTGGATAGAGTCTTGGCGACAGCTAGAAGCTCGTTCAGGAAACCAGCGATGGCGCTCTTGCGAAGAGGGCCGGCTTCAGTACCAGACCCGGCGGATGGCAGCGCTTTCTGGAGTAGGCGTTCGTTTTCAGCAGCTGCAGCTTTGGTCAGTAGTTTCAGTCCGACCCGAACGAACTCATCCTTCCTTTGCAACTCCCGAAGACAGTGGGAGTACATGACAAGCATGGACAGCTCCAACAAGCTCCAGTTGTTCTCTCCGAAGAACGGCGTCGTCATGTAGAAGAAGGAAGCAGCAGGGGCATGTTCGCCGAGATGGTACTTGAGGACAGCAAGATCAGCCATGCTAGTCTTCACCGCGTGGGTATGATTAGCGACGGTGTAATGTCGCAGAGCCTTGTCTGTAAGGGTCTCGTAGAGGCGGTAGAAGTCTTCTCGGTTATCGAGAGCAGCATATAGCAGGCCGTTCATGATTCCAACCTGTCCTATGCAGATTGGTGGCGGTTTTTCGGCTTCAGGCTTCGTGTTTTCATCGTCACCATCGAGATTCACGTCCTCAAAGTCGTTGCTTTCAAAATCTCCAAGCACCGGAGCTGAAGCCCACCCGCTGTCCCACCCTCGCTTCTTGCCGCTACCTTGGAGCACGTTGCGAGAGAGAGTGTACAGCTCTGCCCGCCTTGCAGCCAATTCTTCCAGGCCGGCCTTCAGGAACTGAGAGTTGGGAGCTGCAGCGTCCTCCGCACTGGGTCGTCGAGCCCCGGGGAAAATGCCGGGACTAGGTGGCTGAATGGTATTTGTCCTAACCACGAGCGAGGAATTTCGGGCGGGATGCATCATGGTCTTGAGCTCCGGGATAGATGCTTTTGGTTCGTGGCCATCTGCGTTTGAGAGTGTGGAAGGCGGAATAGGCAGCGCTTTAGTGGAGGTTTGCGCCAGGATCTGCTGAGCAACGGAGAAGGCGAAGGAGGCGACGAGGTTGTCAATGGCTTCGGCCAACACCGGGTCCAAAGTGGACGAGCGTCCCTCCGAGTCTTTGGCGCCCAGAGCCGATAGAATGTCCGTTCTCATAACCTGAGAAACAGCCGGGACAAACTCGAGCGTTCTGCGACAGATCTCGGCAAGCATCGACAGGTTCTCAGCTTCTTCGGTCTGCTTCGGGGGCGGAGCGCGAGGCGCAACACCGTGGAGAACAGACTCCTGTTGCTCCTTCAGCTTCGCAAGTAGTTCCTCGCGAGTGGACCAGGCATTACCTAGACGCAGCAACAGCGAGATCTGCCGGGCAAAGATGTAGCAGCGAAAGTCAAAGACCGAGACGTTGTTGGCGACAATCATCTCGCGATATGGCTTCTTCGTCGAGCTGATGGGAATTTCGTCAAACTTGTCGTCGTTCTTGGGAGCATCGGTAGCTTGCAGGTCAACGGGCTGGTCGTCTTCTGAACCCGCGTCAGCCCCCAGAGCCTGAACAGCAGCCTCGGCACGCTTCACCAGGTCTTCCGTGTGACTCAGGAGTGAGCCCCCATGACGTTCCGGTTCGCCCGATGTCGCCTGTTCTTGAATGACGGTATCCAGTCCAACGCTGAGCTCGTCGTAACCGACCAAGGCATCCTCGACCAGGCCGACGCTCTCGAAACCGCGGGCCAAGCCCTCTTTCAAAATGAAAAAGGTGCAGAAGTTCCAGCCCGGAAGAGCGCGTTGGGAATCCTTCTCCTTGATGTCTTCTTCGTATTGCGAGACGCGATTGTCAAAGGAGGACAGAATCAGCTCTTTGACTTTGCCAACCAGGTCCTCCCACGCATTCTCGGTATCCTGGCGGGATTCGGAGTATCCGGTCGGGGTCGCAGGGACCACTCGAGGTAGTACGTCGTATGGCACGTCGTTGATGCCGATTCGGATCTGGGCAATGCGATCGGGGGCGCTTTTGCTGGAGCTGTTGAAGTCGGACCTGAGCTTCTCCAAGAGAGTAGAGGAGCCCGAACCCCATCTAGAGGTCCTCGACTTATCCGGCGCATCGGGCCCCTTTCCACTGACGCGAGGTTGGTTTGCGGCGAAGGTGTTGGGTAGCACGACATGGACCACCAGCCATTCAAAGGCGTCGTGGTTTTCTTGCGTGTTTGCCTTCCGCGCCGACTGAGAAGGAGTGTTCTCCTTGATCCATTCCCGAATCTCGGCCCTTGTTGTAGACTTGTAGATATCACTATCGTCGCATCGGACCAGGAGGATCTTGAGGTAGGGTGTTCGTCTCAGGCCGGGGATCTGGTGTCGGCGCTGTGTGCTTAGATGGCGCGTGACCGTAGTAGCCGTGTCGGTGGTGTCGGTGGAAGTCTTCTTGCCTCCAATCTGCTGGGTCTGAAATCCATCATCCTTGGCACTAGCAGTCCTTTGGAAAGAGGGCGACACGACAGGGGAGGTCGGGACAGGAAGCTCTCCGCCGGCGGGTACGAGCTCTACGTGAAGAGTGTCGATGGAGCGGAGGGGTCCGGCGTGCGATTGCCAGTGTAGGTTTCGCAGAGGCAGACGAGGGACGAGACCCGGGGCGATGAGCTTGTAGACATCGTGGGGGTCGAAGTATTCGACTGCGACGCGCAAACGGTTAGTTTAGCCAGACGATTGACCAAGTACGATCGATGGACGACACGTTGCACCAGGAGCCAACAAGAACGTACCAGTTACTTTGGAGGTTGAAAAAGGCCGCTCCATCTTGAACGGCTCCTCCAATTGAGGCTTCAGTTACATGGTCCGTCAAGAGTGCTGCGGAATGAGAGTGGTGCAGCAGGAGGGCCCGTCGCAAGGTAGGTATGGATAGGTCGGTATCGATGTCGCTGTCGGTGTCCAGCATAGCGCAGTCCAGCCCAGCCCAGCTCTCTCGGTGAGGCAAGCGAAATGCGCCGGACACGACCGAAACGGCAAGATGGGACCCCGACCCCTGTCGCGGAAGGGAGCCAGGGGTGCAGCTTCCCAGAATACGGCACGGGCGACGGAGAGGCCCCGACAATTTGCCGAAAGCGGTGTGCATCCATCTGCCCGATTGATTGGCCTGGAAATGACGCCGTTGATGGAGGGGTAATTTCTAGGTACCTAGGTAGATACGGCAGAACTTTTTGGAGTCTAGAAAGTTGCCCCTCGCCAAGTCGACGTTGCGCCTCCATCTCAACTTTTCGTGATACCCTCGTCTCTTTTTTTTCGCTCTTTCTGTGAGAACCCCCCCCCCCCCCCAGTATCCATATCCTACCAGCATCATGTCTGGACTGCAGGCTGTCAAGTACACCAGGGGCCGTCTCGAGGTTCTCGACCAGCTCAGACTGCCCCACGAATTCCACTACGACCAAGTCTCGACGAGCGAAGAGGCATTTGACTGCATCAAGTCCATGAGAGTCCGTGGCGCTCCCGCCATTGCCATCGTCGCCGCCCTCGCCCACGCCGTCGAGCTGCACAATGGAAGCTGCACCGCCTCATCCGCCCAAGATACCGTATCCTACATCGATTCGCGCCTGGACTACCTCAAGGAGAGCAGGCCCACCGCTGTTGACTTGACCAACGCCATCAACCAGCTCAAGGCCACTATTCGAAGCGCGCCGCAGGACGATTCCAAGTCCATCATCGCCGCCTACATCCAGGAGGCCGAGAACATCCTCCAAAAGGATCTCCAGACGAACCTCTCTATTGGCGACCACGGAGCTCAGTGGCTCAAGGACACTGTCAATGCCTCCCCCGAGTCCAAGATTTCCGTCCTCACCCACTGCAACACCGGCTCTCTGGCGACGTCGGGACATGGCACCGCCCTCGGCATCATCAGGACCCTCTTCTCCCAGCAACTCCTCCAGCACGCCTTTTGCACCGAAACGAGACCCTACAACCAAGGCAGCAGGCTGACGGCGTTCGAACTCGTCTACGAGAAGATTCCCAGCACCCTGGTCACCGATTCCATGGCTGCGGCCCTCTTCGCTCTGAAGAAGGAGCCCATGAACATTGCCGCCGTCATCGTGGGCGCCGATCGCGTTGTTCGCAACGGCGACACCGCCAACAAGATTGGAACCTATCAGTTGGCAGTCCTGGCCAAGCACCACGGCGTCAAGTTCGTCGTCGCAGCCCCCACCACCAGCATTGACCTTGAGACGGAGACTGGCGCTGGAATCAAGATTGAGGAGCGCAAGAGCGAGGAGTTGACACAGATCTCTGGTGCGGTGGTCCAAAGCGACGGCACCGTCGACATCACGCAGACCGCCCGCGTGGCAACCGCAGACCAACGCATCAACGTCTGGAACCCTGCATTTGATGTCACTCCGCACGACCTGATCGATGCCATTGTCACTGAGAAGGGGGCAGTTGTCAAGAACGCCGATGGCAAGTTCGACTTCCGTCACGTAATGCCCGAGAGATGGACGCAGGTCGTTGGCCAGTGAGTCATCTTCGAATTTGGCATGGCCGCTCAGGGGCTCTCCGGCCCTGAATGGCTCAAAATAAGATACATAGAGGACACGAAGGTATCCGTAATGACGACAAGCCAAGCTTGCCAGGCGACTCAGGGAGACTACTTAAGAGCGTGCAAGATCAGCTTTTGGAATCCCGCCACGGCATCCTCGAGGTCACCAACGGTGAGGTTCTCGTTGCGGCCGTGGGCGACTAGGATAGAGCCAGGACCGTAGAGGTAGCGGGTGTGCGAACCCTGCAAATTGGGGATGTCTGTGCCGTAGTTGGCGACAACGGTTTCGAAGCCTGTAGTCCACGTCAGTTGTGTGATCAAAATGAAAGAGCAAAGTAGCAGAGCATCGGATCACCCACCATCGACATCACAGTTGGCCTCGACGACGCCATAGCCGTGGGTGCAGATCAACTCGAGGGCCTCGGAGTCGGTCTCGTCTAGGATCTTTTGAATTCTGCCCTTGACGATGTTGCCGCCGTCCTTCTCGGGGCCGATGGCTACACGCACAGCGATCCGGGCGACAGACGACTCGGGAATCACGTTCTGGGCCACACCGCCGTTGATCTGGCCAACATTCACGGTCGTGTTCCCCCACTTCTCGGTGCTTCCAAGATCGGTGGAAATGATTCGGGCCAGGGCCTTAATCATGATCTCGTTCGCCGACTTGCCCAACCACGGGTAACCCGAATGGCCAGCAATGCCTTTAGCCGTCATATCGCAGAAGACGCCGCCCTTGTGCCCGCAGGCAAGCTTGCCTTCAGTCGGCTCCCCGAAGATGACAGACTCGAACCGCAGGGGTGGCTCGAACTCTTCGAGGGAGTCTGAGAAGGCGCGCATGCCGTCTCCACGATCCTCCTCACCCACCACGAAGAGCAGTAGGACATCCTCCTCCTTCACCTTGCTCTGGGCGATG
Organism: Colletotrichum sojae; assembly: GCA_014235955.1. Lineage (NCBI taxonomy): Eukaryota > Fungi > Ascomycota > Sordariomycetes > Glomerellales > Glomerellaceae > Colletotrichum > Colletotrichum sojae. The sequence goes on along the minus strand of WIGN01000102.1, from coordinate 112,495 downwards.
AGATCCTCAACAGCGATGATCTGGGCGGCAACGCTCGCCTTGGCGTCCACACTGCCGCGGCCACTAATGCGAGTGTCCGAGGTGATTTCTCCGCCGGAAATGCCGTAAGGAATGTGCGGCGGTACGACATCGTAGTGGGAAGTGACAACAATGCGAGGCCTGGGCTGTCGCTCCTCGGTCTTCCATGCCAGGACGTTGAAACGCGGCGTCTCGTCGGTGTTGTTGTCGCGCGGCGGCAGAAATTGCAGATGCGCGATATAGCCACGGCCGGTCAGGTACTCGACCAGAAACTCGCCGGCCTTGCTCTCGTTGCCGGAAATCGAGGGGATCTCAATGAGCGAGCGGTGCAGAGAGATGAGGTCGTCACGCCAAGGGGCCGCGGAAGATGCGGCCGGGCTGTGAGGCGCGAGCGGAGGAGCATCGGCACCGAGAGGCTGCTGGATGCGGGAAGCTGCGGCCAGCTGGAATAGGGCGCCAGCGGCCAAGAACTGGGTGATGTGCATCGTTATCCGTATTGTTCGATTGATTGGCGCAGTGCCGACGCTCAACAGGCCAACGATTTGATGGTGCGCAACCAATGGCTAGCGGCTGTTGATGGCACTCGCCTTGAATGTCTGACGAGAGGACGCCGGGAACGTTTGCAAACAGAGCGGTGTCGGAAGGACCTCACAGAGCTCAAGTACCTTCTATGTAGGTAGTATTGCCGATTACTGCAGGTGCTGGCGGCAATGAGGTCATTCGTTTCTGAGCTTTCACCATTGGCCATCATTGGCCTCAGCCATAGGAAATGCCCCGCTTTTGTGCACTAGCCACCCCCATGCTCCCGCATGCTTGGTAAGACACCTACCAACCACGTGTATCTAAGTACCTTGAGAGGAACCTACGAGGAAAGGTTGTTGTTGCTGCTCCCAGGCGAGGACTTTCGCAAGGAGTGATGCATCTGGTCGGCGGCACGACTTGTTCGATGAGATGATGCAAGTCTGAACTGAACCGGCCTCTGGTCCGTGTAGCAAGTCAGCGGTTCAGGCTGCAGCTGCAGCAGGCTCGGGGTCAGTTGGGTCTGAACGTCTGGCCGTTAAAGTCTATGTTGTAGACATGGCACCCACGGCACCTAGGTATTTCTGGCCGAGGTTCGGTGTTTTTTAGGTCTTGCGCGAAGTGCACCTCCTATCCGAGTAACATCGACGAAGCTGAAGTTCCATCAACGGTTGCTCTTGCACCGCTGACTGGCATTCCACCTCCTCGAAACAGGACAGGCCCCACTTGGAGCTGCGTCGCAAGTACCTAGGTAGGTAGGTGCCTCTACCTATTCAGGTACATAGGTTCAAGGTGTTGACCTCCTTGCCCGGGCAGTCGGAGTGATCTCGAAGGTACCTTCAATAGCCCTTATTGCACCTACAATATGCCTAACGGTACACAGACATGCTATGTCATTTGCGCAGTACCCGTACAGAGTACGAAACACGGATACTTTGGATATGGGTAGTTTCCACTCCGCTGCTGGCGGAAAGTGGCGGCTCACCACCTGTATACATGCACTGCACTGTAGGTACGTCGATACCTTTATGCCTGTGCACTTAGCGTACCTCCCTACCCACAGTACTGAGTACATTCGTACCCCTGGTCCCTGCTCCGCCTTGCCTCGCCCTACCTGACCTGACAGCCGGTCCCGACATCCCGATCGTGAATGCTGCACAACGAGCACAAGGCGCCGCCATTTCCAGCCATCCGTCACGCACCACCCTCACGAACCGAATACCCCCTCCACCATCGTCAGTTGCAGAACCTCAATCGTTCTCGAAAGACACTTGAAGACCCGTATACGACTGCCCTTTGCCTGCAAGTCGCATCCACCTGGGCCTAGATGCAGCTGGCACCCTTTGCGCGCCGTTGCTGGCTGTCGATACGCCGATCCTGAACCTTCCAACCTCTCCTGAGGACCAGACCTTCGAACCAGTGACCCTCAAACTGCCGCCTCTCGCTTCATCCCGCCTCCTCCGCCGGGCTTCGCTTCGGTCGGCTTTGACGGAGTAGCCATCGCCCCTCGAAGGGATGCAGGCGAATCGAGGGCACGCCGAGGCGCTGAGTCGAAAGGCCAAGGTGCGTCGCATCCCGGCCGTCATATCAGTCATTCTGTGTCGCACCAGGAGGACTGGTTGTGCTGTTCGCGCGAGGATATCAATCGTCCTGCGCCGCCGTCCACCTCGCCGAATACCTGATACTGACGTCTCTCTCTCTCTAGCTTGCTCGCTCGTACCAAGAGCTTCTTGAGTGAGTTCTAACACCACCCCTCTCTCTCTCTCTTCGCGGCTTCTTGGGAACTGACGTGCATCTACGTGCAGCGAATTTTCCAACAAGGACCTCAGCTCCGTTGGTAACTACACCCTCGGACGCCTGATCGGAAAAGGCTCGTTCGGCAAGGTCTACCTAGCCACCCACAAGCTTACCAACGGCTCGAAGGTAACCTCCGTGGAGTTGATGCAAGTCTCCAGTCGTCCCGCTGACATTCTTTTGCGCAGGTCGTTCTCAAGTCCGCGAACAAAGGCGATTCGAATCTTGCTCGAGAAATCCACCACCACCGTCAATTCGTCCACCCTCACATCGCCCGACTTTACGAGGTTATAGTTACCGAGAATCTGGTTTGGCTGGTTCTGGAATACTGTGCTGGTAAGCCTGTTCGCTGCTTGCCTTGTCATGCTGGTACTGACAGAGACTTCGCAGGCGATGAACTTTACAACTACCTGCTGGAACACGGCCCCCTTCCCGTCCACAAAGTCCAGAAGATCTTTGCTCAACTCGTAGGCGCCGTTTCGTACGTCCACCAGCAGTCATGCGTCCATCGCGATCTGAAGCTCGAGAACATCCTGTTCGACAAGCACGAAAACGTCAAGCTGGTTGACTTCGGTTTTACTCGAGAATACGAGGGCAAGTCGAACCACTTGCAGACCTTTTGCGGCACAATATGCTACTCTGCGCCTGAGATGCTCAAGGGAGAAAAGTACGCAGGGGAGAAGGTCGATGTTTGGAGTCTGGGTATCATCTTATACGCCTTACTGTGTGGAGAGCTGCCCTTTGACGACGACGACGACAACGTGACGAGGGCCAAGATTCTCAGCGAGGAGCCAAAATACCCGGAACACCTGCCCCCAGCGGCCATTCCGCTCATAAAGTCGCTTCTCTCCAAGCGGCCTCTGCTCAGACCATCGTTGCCGGATATTCTGTCGAATCCGTTTCTTGCTGAATACGCACCTGCACAGCACGCTATACTAAAACTCCAAAGACCCCCGCCGTTTTCGACCCTGCTGGAGAAAGAAACCTTGCAGCGCATGCGTAGCGCTGGTGTAGACATAGACTCTGTCATTGAGAGCGTTCTTGCCCAGCGGTGCGATGCTTTGGCCGGGTGGTGGACGCTGCTCATCGAGAAGGAAGACCGAAAAGTACGCAGGAGGGAGCGAAAGCGCCGCGAGCGGGAGGCTGAAAATAGGAGCCTGCGTCGTCTATCCGCCGCGTCAAGTCGACTCGAGCGGATTGCGCCAGTCCTCCAAGAGGTTGACGAGGATGGCGGATTAACGAACCGATTCATCAGGTTGGAGGATGCGCCGATAACGCCACGGACAAGGGGTCGCTCAGAACGGAGGAGCGCCCACTACTCGGATTTCGGTGACCTTCCGGGCCTCCCAGAGCACAGCAAGGAGAACGGAAGCCCGGATGAGGTTCCCCCTCCGATCGATAAAGATTCGATCCGGTCTGCTAGTACGTCCAGAAATCGCCGCCCCGTACCGCCTCCCAAGGAAGGAGTCATTCGGAGCGCGCGATCTAGGGGTTCGACCCTTCACCTGGTCACCACGTCGGAAGCTTTGGCGGCTAACGGAACGCCAGAGCGGCCTCCCGAACAGCAGCAAAAAGTTCGAAAGAAACCCTCCCAAGCCCTCATCGCCCACTGGAAGAACTGGACGCACTGGTTCTTTGAGAACACTCGCAGGGGGAGGCATGCGAACAAGCGCGGCAGTCACTCGACACCGAATCTCGTCGATAAGAATGGCGTTGCCGGCGGCAGTAGCAAGCATTCCAAGGACACAAGCCCGCGGCCGCAGACGAGTAGGCATCCAACCACAGATGGCAGCGTTTCGCAGGCGAAGGCCGCGCTGCCTCGCGGCATCGTAGCCAATGGCCACGCAAATAAGGCCCTGCCTGGTCAAGGCGGGCCGGGGAGCTTTAGTAGTCCAGCATCAGCGGGGACTTCGACGCCGGCGGCACACATGCCCTCTCGGATAACAACGTCTTACAAACGCCAATCTTTGTCCCCATCTCCCATGACTCCTCGATCCACTATGCGGCGCTCCTCGGCTGGACTGCGGGGCCGCAAATCGACGTCTTCTTCAGTATCATCTATACGTTCTATGCCTCATCATCACCACTCACACTCCAAGGCTTCGTCAACCAGCTCCAACGGTTCGGTGTCGACGAAGAACACGCTCCAGCGTGGGCAGTCGCCTCACCACTCCTCCGTCAAGGTTCTACCCGCGACCCCAACATCGACCGGCTTCCCATCCAACATTCGCCTCGTGCGGGGACCCGGTCCCCCTGCTCCTCTCGCTTTGTTCAACGAGGGCATGCCTTCCGCGTCGGCGGGGATTCAAGCTCCCGGCTCTCCAAATCCATTCGCTCAGGGAGGCGGGATCTTGTTTGCAAAGCGGAAGCGCAATATCTTCAAAGGCCCGATGCTAGCCTTTGGCGGAGGCGGCGGAGGCGCCAGCGCCACGAGAAGCACGGGGTCGAGTCACTCGCGAAGCGCAAGCGCTTCCGGCATAGCGGGACGTCGGTCGGGCGAGGTCACTATTCAGGAGGAGGAGGAAGGCGAAGAGCCTGAGGAGGAAGTTGAGGAGGTGGACGTCTTCAGCCCTGTCGTCGGTGGGCCTGGCGAGCGTATCGAAGAACAAATCTTTGAAGACGGCGAGGCCGAAACCCCAACCGGGCAAGCCGAATCGAAGGACCACGAGGAGGTTCCGGTCACTCCCAAGGCCACCCCTCCAGCAGTTTCAACTTAACGGCACAACACGTCTCTTTTGGCGCACTTGTCTTTCTCGCTCTTTTTCTCGTTTCTTTTTTTTCTCGTTTCTTTTTTTTTTCTTTTCCTTTTTCGGTTTTTTTGAAAAGCACTAGTTTGGAACCTTGCGTTGCGATTCCCACCATACAGGCTCATATGGATCGAGCCGAGGCAAAAGCTCTCTTGTTGTTTCTTTTCTGTATAGTTCCCCCTTTCGGCGCCGTGTACCATATTTAGAGGATACCTTGTACTAAACAGAGGATGGCGATGCCTTTTTTCCCGCAATGGATGATATTTTTAAATAAGTAATACCAGGCGTCATTTCAATCACGGGACAGATGCCAAGCGATGGAACACTTCTTCGGTTAGCCTACTTTTGCCACGGCAGTCTCTGCGAGGCCTCTTCTGGCCGCAACGATCTTGTCAACGGTCTCGGTAGTTGCGCAAAGGGACGCATCGAAGGGTTTCAGAGCGGAGTCGCCCATGGTCGCCAGCGCGGCTAGACCGAGGTAGGCATGATAGATATCCGGCGGGCCACCGGGATACTTGGAGAAGCCGCCGATGAGATGCTGTGTTTTGCTCATCAGGAAGCGGCGTGACGGCTCAGCGTCGATGAGGTCGACATGGCCTAGCATCTGTAGTCGTCAGTCAGCCAACAGAATACCTCAATCTCAACGGCGGTTTCCATTTACCTGCAGCGTGCCTCCCACCCACCAGCAGTAGCAAGTGTCCGCGACCTTGTTACACCGACCGTTGAAACCCACAAACCGCATGTTCTCGTCTATCGACAGCTGACCCAGCGATTCCGGCAGGACAAAGTTGGCAGTGTCCTCGTCGTCCGAATCATTCTCCCTCTCGAGGTACTCGAATTGGCGGTACACCAGAAACTTGACCAGCAATGGGACATTCGCGAGGCCGCGCTCGACTGTCGTGCTGTGATGTGGTTTCTCTCCCTGTTCGGCCGGCCGGTCCAGGAGGTAGAGTGCGCTCACCGCGCAATAGGCGTACCCAGCTGCAAAACGCTCGAATCAGTTTCCCATCGACACTTTCCCCGTCCGAGAGCGATGGCCAACATACCATGAGACTCGTGCTGCGAGCTTTCCCCGAGCCCGCCGTCGTAGGTCTGGCCGCGGCGGATATGTCCAACCAGGGCCTCGACGTCAATGTCCTCCACCCAGTCCGCATCGCCCTCCTTCATGTCCCCCCTCAGAGTCCAGCGTATCATGGCAGCCAGGTAACACAGCCGCATGTCTCTCCCGCCCTCGATGCGCCCGTCGTCAAGCACGATCTCCCCAAAGCTCCCGTCGGGGCGCTGTAGCCTCCTCAACCACCGTAGCGCCCCTACCCTGTCGACGCCGGCGAATGCCGTCCGAGCACCCTCGGGGCCGTCGGCGACGATTGCCAAGGTCAGGAGCGCAAAGTATGTTGCGGCGACGTTGGCGGAGCTCGAGTGTCGCGTCTTCGGTTCGCCCTTCTCGAAGTCCCATCCGGCGCATAGCTCGGCCGGCAGGGCGTGGTTGGGAGAGCCGCAGAAGCCGCCGCCGGGGTTCTGGAGACTCAGGACGAATCTACGCGCATTCTCTCGGTCGGTGGCAGTGAGGAGGTGCGCTGAAGAGGAGGAGGAGGGAGAAAGAATGTCGAGAGCGGCGAGGATGAAGAAGGTCAGCGCCATGCGCGTGCTGTCGTGGCTCGTGTACTGGTACGGAAGAAACGTCTTGTGGCACCGCTGCCAGTACTTGATATGGCGCTCCTTTTCGAGCGGAATGGTAGTGTCGGCGGCCATGGTAGCGGTCTGTCGGTAGGGTCGCGGAATTGAGGACGTTGTTTAACGAGACATCAGATCCCCATGCACTTGTTCAGAGGGAGGTTCAGCTGCCGGGAGTATGACCCCACCCCCACCCAGTGCAAGGATGAGCTACCTTAGGTAGGTACATGGCATCCAACAGGTTCGTGCAGTACCTCTAGATACCTGGGTAGGTAGCTTACCCCTTGGCAGGACACCGCTAGAGGTCGCTGAAGGCGCACCATGCTCCGATGCAACGGACGAATAAGAAGCTGCACTCCGATAAGCCTCGCAGCTGAGCCTCAACCGCCCCGATAAGACCTGGACGCGACGGATCGTCGGGTTCGTACCTATGTAGCCAACATTTCGTCCCACGCGACCTCAAGCTGTAGTGTCTTCTCCAGACAACCTCCTCTCCCGCTCCGGCTCTTCCTCTCCTCACCACTCCTGGAAACCACTACAGGACCGTCAAGATGGCTTTAATTTCGGCAAGGACGATCATCACGTCCCTCTCGCTCTTCCACATCACCCTCGCCTTCTTCTTCATCACGGATCCGGCGACCATTGCCGACCAAGCCTTGGTGTACATGCTGGGCGAGTCCATGGGCATGGTGAGTTCCCAAATCACCCGGTTTCTCCTGTGGTCGCGGCCTCTACTCGTTGGTGTTCTGTGCTGACCTTCCTCCTCGTTTAGCCCCATGCCCGAAGCTTCGAAAACAAATCCCCCGCCCTCGCCTTCCTCGGCGCCGTCCTCGGAATGATGGGCTTCACCGACCTCGTCACCTTAGGCATGCCCGAAGAGGTCTGGGTCGACCACCACTGGGGGACACAGGGTACGCCAGCAATCTTTTCTGCAGATCTCAGAAGCTTTTTCGCGCGACTAACTAGCCTTACGTACAGCACCCGCCCGCCTGTTCCTGTCCCTCTGCTTCGTCATCTACACCTTCGTCTTCGGCCCCTCGTCCCCGCTCTACGGCGGTCTGAACCGCGGCGGCCGCTTCGCCCACCCCTCGGCCCACGCGAGGAACCCGCACTACACGCCGTCCACCTGGGGAGGCGACGGCCTCAAGAACCGCGTCTTCCTGACCTTTGCCTTCCTCGAGATGGTGACCTGGTTCTGGGTGTGGGTTACGCTGCGCGAGGAGCAGGAGCAGATCGCTCGAGAACGCGTCAAGAGACGCGGCGACCCGTCCTTCACGCAGTAAGGATGGAGACCTGGTCGTGGGGTTCTCGGAAGCATGCGTCCGACCTGGGAAGCGCAAGGCTAGAGGCCCCAAGATCACAGCTGACGGACGGCAGGCAGTCAGGCAGGCAACATGGGGGGGTAATACCCGGCAAACGCCCTGTAAATGGTTACGACTAGCATGACTCTTCTTTTGGACTCCTTGCTTTCTTCAAATGACAGGCTGCCGTACTCCGGTATGAATGCCGTTCATCTTCCGTTCGCATGGCGCCGTCTACTCCCACCGCACAAGCTCCCAGCCCTTCACATTCGTCCGCCAGCTGTCAGCGACTCTCTGGGACCACACATCAACATGACGCCCGGCCAACTCGCGAATTGCATGCGCCAGCTTGTCGTCCGCCTCCGCCTCGAATGTCCACTTGCTCAGGCGGGTACTGAGCGAATCGCTCTCCTTCTTCAAGAGCGCCACCCGCGCCTTGCCCTCGGCCATAGCCGTGCTTGCAGCGGCCTCCAATATCTTGACCTGCGCCATCACGTCCTTCGGCAAGTTGCTCTTTCCAGAGCGGTCGCGCTCCTTCTCCCGCTCGTTGAAGGCGATGATATACGAAGTGGCCAGCTTCACGGCCGCAGCGGCATCGCGGAGGATAGAAAGGCCGTGGAGCGAACCTAGCATCAGCAATACCTTCGTGTCTTCCGTCCCCGGGGCAGTCGACAGGCATTGTGCGCGAAGGACGTCCAGACCAGACTTGGTGGCCGATACGACACTCGACAGAAGCTCCAGAGGTGGTGGGCTGCGGCTGGCGGCTAGTGTAATCGGGATAATGGCAGTGAGGAGGGATATGGTTTCGTAAAACACTTCCTCCTGCTGCGTGAGGTGCGTTCCGCAGGTGTGGAGGAATCTGCTCAAGGAAGTAGCCAGGCGTTGGAGGGACTCAAACACAAAGGTCTGTTCGGCCGCTGCAGTTTGCGCAACATTGGCGACTTTGTACGACGTCGGGGGCTTGTATGATAGGAGTTCGAAGAAGCTCTCTGCGGCCAGGGCCAGGTGAGAGCGAACGTTCTGCGAGCTGGTGTCAGTGTTGTCTATGGTGGTGGAGCAGGGTGCATACCGAAGGGTCCGGGCCTAAACGCAGGACGTCGTAGACAGGCCTACTCGCCTCCGAGTCCAGGTTGGGTACAGACCCGTAATCGATTAATTCACTCAAAACGGTGTCGTCAACAATCTCCTCTGTGACCGCGTCGTTAGTCACAGCACACGCAGTCAAGTCGGGTGTCCCATACCAATGGAAGGCTCGTCGAAAGCGGACTCGCCGCGAATACCAAGAGCACGGGCAGCCCTTGCTTCCTCAACATAACCCATGACAAGCGTGCTGCTCGTTCTCAGGCGCCCAATATAGCTAGGAATGTCAAGTATAGCCGTGTAGCTCTCAGATTCGAACGCATCCGTAAGGCGCCTGTGCATCCTCAGCTTGAGAGATGTGTTGTAGTGAGCCTTGAGGCCCTGAAGGAGCCCCTTCTCGGGCCTGTTAGGCGGCAAGACCAGCGTAGGGGCTACTGTCGACAATCTATCGAAGAAGTATGGTCCCAGCGAGTCGACAATTGTGCGCTTGACGTCTGTCGTGTCCCACGCCTCGCGAGCTCGTGAAGCGCAGCCTAGAACGAGGTAGATGCGAACCAGGACCAGCGTCAACCTGGTATGTTTTGGCGTTCTGGTGAGCTGGTCTTCGATGATCAGCGCTGCTTGGAGCAGACGGTCCTGTCTACTGCTCGTTGAAAGAGAGGTAGGGTTATCTAGACCTCGGTCGTAGTAGCCGCTCAACCTGACCAGGCAGGTCGCGGCAAGAATGACTAGCTCCGGTATGCAGTCGATTGACGAAGTTGCTGAAGAGCTGATCAGGGTGGTTGAGAGAGCCAACGTTGACTCCAATAGCTTCTTTAAGCAGACAATACAAAAAGACGACTTGCCGACCGAGGCGCAGACTATGCACTTATTTTCGCTCGGCCTTTTGGGGTCCTCGTTCTCCACACGAACAATGATCTTGGGAGATGAGAGACAGAGGTATTGAAGTTTGAACGCCAGAGCTTCGATGGCAGCTGACTTGGAGACGTCCTGGGCATTCTTGGCCAGCGTGGGCACGTAGTCGTAAGAAAGCGCTTGGATTTCATGGGGCTGGAGCCGCTCGACGAAGCTTTTCACGTCGTCAAAGGTATAAGGGGAGGCCGACTCGATGTCGATGTAACGGCAGAGCTCCTGGAATTGGTTCGACTTGACCTCTGCCGTTGTCTGATTGAGGTGCGCAAATTGGAAGGCCGACTCAACTTTTGCCAACTGAACGTTGCGCTTATAGATGGATAGGATGTTCTCCTGGGCATGGAAGCGGTCGATGAGCAAAGAGACCTCGGTGGATACCCTTTGTGGACCCGTTAGCGACAGACCGAAGCTCGCCAGTTGTGACTTACCCTTGAGCGTCTCCTATCCGCCCAGCAGCGTTGAGGAACTTCTTCCACACAGCCCAATCACAGCCTAGCTGGCTCAGCTGGCCCTTTTCGTCCGTAGCCGAAAGACACTCCTTGCAGATATCGTACACGGTCTGCCATTTCTCCTTGCGCTCGAGGACTTCGATGGTTTGGATAAAGAGGTCCTTCAGGCCGATCTTGAATTGATGGACAGGGTTGAGCGTAGGTCCTTTGAGAGCGGCCTCCCAGTCGGCATCAGAGCCGTGGGCCTCGAGAATGCGATAGAATAGAAGAATCTCCTCCTCGGTCTTGATCGCTCGGTCGGGAACATCGCCGTTCTTCGTGGCGCCGCCGTGCTGAAGGAAGTCAATATTTGCACCGTGAGACTGGCACATTCGAATTACCTGTTCCGCAGATTGCGCCGCGCGTTGCATCTGCTTCAAAGCGAGCATGCCATAGAGCTGCTTCTTGCCCGCTGGGCACTGGTCGCTGGTCTAATAATTGGTCAGGGGCCTTTCCAGAATGTCACGAACTCCGAGTTTCTTACCGCAAGCAAGTGCGTTATGGCGATGTTCCAAAACAGGTAGCTTCGGTCCGAGGGAAATGACTTGTCGAGAACTGCTGCAATCTGTGGGCGCGTCAAAACAATGAGTCGGTCCTCGTCGGGTCCTGTCGCTTACCTGCTGTGCGCTGACCAAGTCCCAGTGCAACAAGCAGGACTCGAGACACCTCGCTCCAGCGTTCCTGTCCTTCGGGTTCGCCTTGACGTAGCGCAGCTTCAGGGGTCCAAAGGTTCGAGAAAAGTCCTGGTCCTCAATAAGGCCCTCTGATGCCCTCTCGAGCAATTCGAGAGAGTCGGCATCCCGCACGGCGGATGGATCCTTGACAAGCTTCTGCACGGCAATCAGGGGTGCAGCCTTTTCCAGCGGCGACTCCAGATGGCTTTCGGCAACGATTTTCACGACCTGGGTGGTGCGGTTAGCTCCGAATCCTTGGTGAGCGGTGAAGATGAACGACAAACCTCATAATAGGGATCATTGAAGGTCCGAAACCGCTTCTCGGCAAGGCGGATCACATTAGCCCACTGTCCGTCGTTGAAGGCGGACTGCAGCTGCAGATCAACGCCGCTCCTCAGCTGAGGCCGGTTCCAGGACATGGTGGGTGATGCTTCTGGTCGGGATGGCGGGGCAAAAGTTTGGAGGGGTACTTCGCTGTAAGGTGCAGCTCAGGCAGCTGGCAGCTCTAGACCGGGCGTCACCGGAGTTTATTCCAGGATTGTGATTGGGCATTCGGATAAATATTCCTCCCTTTGTCCCATCCGGTAGGTGGGGCCGGGCGGGCGGCACCTAGGTGGTAGGTCGTCCCGGGTCCGGGCCAAGAAGCGGCATAGAAACCCCCGAGGGATGTTCAACATCGCGGTGCCGCTTCCGATTCTGTCCGTTTTGACACTACCGAAGTTACGAGCCAGTGAAATACAGTTATTTGTTACAGATCAAGCCAGGAAGACAACACCAGATTGTCTCCCCCTACCGAAGCTTCCTGATTTGTTCTTTTGGGTTGAGATATCTCGTTGGCCTATGGAGCCAGGTTATTCGTACAGCATAACTACTCCATCCCGAACGTTCACGTTTGTTACATAGTTTACAGTATTCGCCCGCACTTCTTCCATTTTCGTCTTGGGCTGTGGAGAGCGAGACAGTCTTCGTCGGTTTCCATCTCTGCCGCGGGGTGACGGCCAGACAAGCGCCTCCTTGCGGGCGACAATCACCACCATGCGCCCTGCTTCTTGCGTTCCTCTTTTCTCCTCTCAAACTTTAAGGTTGTTAGTATGTATCGCAAAGCGGCGCACTGGAAGGAATCGGGGAGGAATCGGCACGTACGAATGCTTTCTTGCAGTCCCTGTACGCTCTGGAAGGATGTCAATAAGCCATTGCTATATGCCACGTTGCGAAAAAGCAGTATTGCAGAAAGACATTGCAAGAAGCAGCAAGGGCTAAGACTCACTGGAAGTAGTCGCCGCACATGGACCTGTCGCCGCCGTTGCGGTGCAGGCACCTGATGCTCTTTTGCGCGAATTCCTGGCACGGATCGAAGTACTCGCTCTTGCTCTTCCTATTCCTCAGAGTGTGAATGGGATTTCGGCGCGTGGCGGAGTGTGCAGGCAGCTGCTTACGCATCGAACTTGCGCTGGCTCTCGGTAAAGTTCTCCTCGACCTTTTCGATGACAGCCTTGGAGGGTTCTTGTGACGACGACGACGACGACGACGACGACGATGACGACGACATGGTGGATATGAGCGAGCGGACTCTGACGGCAGCGGTTTATAGGTCGATCGGTCGGTCGTTCGGGGATTCGTCTTCGCTTCGATCTTCTCTTCCGGCTGTTTTCGATGCGCGGCTGCAATTGCAACCGAAGTTTGACTGGCGTGACGTCGTGACACTCAATTAACTGCACGGGCCCAGTTGCGATAAGATAAGAGCTTTCGATGGTGACTGTTTCGTGGAAGCCTCAGGTTGCAATTCTAGGTGTCAATTTCACAGAGGATCAGGGGTGGGGTGATCATGGAGGAACAAAAGACATGGAGTTCCCCGCGACTGCCAAGTGAGACTGGACAAGTAGGTACCTACCTAAGCGACCCAGGTGCAGTGGGCAAGGTAAGCACCTTATGATCCGCCGATATGATTGACCGACTCGCACCCACGGGTCGCGCGGCCTCGCTAAAGTCGTCCCGGGGGCTACACCACGGGTACCTTACAGCAGCAACGCACTGCAGAGGACGCTGTAACTTGCAAGCTGCACCTAGGTAAACTCCCCGGCCGGCTAAGGATGCCGACGTGGCCGATTTGCCGACAAACTCGTCGTCCGGACGCAATAGAGTTTTTATCAGAGTTGTAACTTTACAATTAAGGTAAAATAAAATAAAAAGGAGGTATTGACATCGATTGAGCGGTTCCTCTCTCCTGCATGGTTCCGAATCCCGCAACTCTTTTTCAACGACATGTCTCCATGAAAGGAAGCGCAAACACCACCACACCCTTGGATCAGGAAGGACTTTGGTGAAGCCCACTGTCGTACAGCTAAGGTGCTGACAGGATTCCAAGGCGCACCCACAACTGCCAAGATGCCTTACCTAAGGCGCAACAACATGAGTAAGGTCAGCGATGTTGACTTTCAACTGTCGCTGCAAAACACCGTCGGAGTTTTGGCTTGGCGCGGCAAGTTCGGCTCCAGAGTCCGCCAACGGAACCGGTGGGTGTGAGAGAAAGACAATGTTGCTTTTCTCGCAGCAAGGTGGGTTCGAAAAGGCGTCCAGAACCCAAGGTGCCTTAGTGCAAAAGCCCAGCAGTCGCTAATCTGGCACAGTCATCCACAAGGTCGTCTCGATTCACTGACAGCACCCAACTGCTTGACAGTCGAGTCAACCCCGTGTCTCATACCATACCACGTCTTCGGTGCTCCAGGCTGTCGACGACCCGACGGAGGGACGGGTGCGATAGGTACTTTTATCAACCAACCACCAAACACTACCTATGGACGGGCACCCGCTCACTTTGGAATTTCACGAACCCCGCCCACTTGTGCCTGCGCCGTAGGCTAGCGGTTGGAACTTGTCGCGACTTCGCACTAATGGAAGCCCTAGCTAGCCTTTCAGGGGGCTCGCCGTCGTATTCCTCACTTCCATCAGCAAACCCGCCTTGTACGGGTGCTTCGCACACCGCGGCCGCTCGCTGAAATTAACGAGGCAAAATCCCAGGCTTCCCGGTCACATCACAACTCAACTCGGACTCACTCACCGCCCCAATCAAGGCGGATATTGGCTTCTGCGTATGGATACCGTATTCTGCGCCGCAAGCGTCGTCACCGTCGGATATACGGACGCTGGAATGTCCAGGTTCTTGCGAAATGAGCTCTTCCACTGGCCCCCCTCACCCTCACCGTGCCACCCGTCGGCCGTCGCTTTCTTTCTCCTTTTCTAGCGCCCGGTCCAGAAGAACTTTTTTTTTTTTTCCACCTCGGTCCCCACAGCATCAATAACCGATGAATCATGACGGGGATTACGGACACCATGGAGATCAATACTAATCCCCAGAGTGGCCTTCGGTTCAACTCAATGCCCGGTCTCCTGGGGCGGTCGGACTCAATTGCCAGCCTTCGTCGCAGACATACACACCACCCAGCCAATGACCACTACCGTGCTGTATTTGCTGAGCCGTGCTGTGGTAACGAACAAATGGAGGAGGGCCGCACCATTCAGGTGGGCCCTCCTTTTACGGTCCAAAGATGCAACCAAGATGAAGATCATGCAACATACGATCGTTGGACGGCACCACCAACGGCGGCGGCGCGTTATATTACGGATCGCTAGAACCAGAGATGCAGTTGAGCCGCCTTCATTTGCTCATCTTGGCCGAGGCCCCTTCCCTGAGGCTTTCCTTCGTGAGAGCAACAAGACGCCACTGGTACCAGTGGATAGAAGCACGGCATGAACGGGCACACGGAAGACACGGAATACAATGAGGAGCACTTCATCAGCACGGCTGAGCAATAATGGGGTACCCAAGTCCACCGCTTGGCTCCGGGAGCATCCCGAAAGTCGGCACCGATCGCTGACGATCAGCGCTTTTGTCTGCCCGCAGTCCGGGCTCGCTTCTGATGCGGGTTTTTCGTGTCTTCCCGTCCATCAATTTCGTCTCGTTCATTTTCAAGGGTGGCATTATACGGCCTGCCCCCTATCCATCACCTAGGTAGGGGCCAGAACCCCTGCCTTGCCCGAGGGCGCAGAGAGACACGCGATTCGAGCAATGACTTCTTGAAGTACACGTCGTGGGCGAAACGCTCTCCTACATATGCGTGATGCACTTGAGTGAATCCAACAAACAAAAAGACCCGACATTCCGTTGCTGACAGGATGATCTGACCCGTCACCAGGCTGAGGTGGTGATGACCGATGCTAGCGTTGCGTCGTGCATGAACAACCTGAAACTGGGCGATTATTGTTTCCTTCTTCGCTCCCGTTGCCCCCCCCTTCTATGCTTACCTCGCAGGCTGCCATTGTCCACCTAGTAGGCTACTTGGGCCTTGACAGGTTCTTGAGGGGAATCACGCATGGCCACCAACCAGGTGCGCCTCTTCATTTACTCCCATATGTTTCCCTCAGGCGAGTAGACTTGGACATGCTCGCCGGGGATCATCCCTGTCTAGTCGACAGGGTTACTCTCTCTACACAGGGTTGGGACCGGGCTGTCAACTTTCGTCCCAACATCTCGACTCGACTTGACCCAGTCCAGTGCGAACCCCGGGAAAATCAAGGCCTTTAAAGGTTGTTTGGGTTAGCCGCGCCGCTGCAAGGGGCCTCATCGCGATCCACCGCCACCCTGTTTGCCTGTTTCATGCCCACATCCGCACTCTAAACGCAACGGCTTCATTAATGAGCCCTCCCTCGGTTGCCGCCGACCGACAGGGCCGTGGAAGAAGCCAAATGCTGTTAGTTCACCTCGTGGCTCCATCAAGCCTCATCTCCTTCTCGTCGTCCTGCAGCTTCGTGCAGTCTTGGCAGGGGAAGTGGATGAGACGACTGTCTCCATCACCGCCATCGTCGCCTTCCTCTCCCGGGCCAACCATTCCCTCCGCGAGTCCACAATTGCACTTTACTGTGAACTGGGGCTGCTGGATGCATGGGCTGAAGCCGGGTTTGGAAACCTTTCTCAGGGGCCCCTGTCTGGCCTGGCCACTGACGAAATCGCCACCTCTAGCCGCGCGATGGGGTTGACCAGTTCAGATGCCCTGCCAGATTGGCTGCCTTTGTTGACTTAGTGCGGCGAGATGGGGCAGGCGCCGGAGATGGGCATAGATGATTCGAGATTGAGAGCAAGGCAGGCGGTAGATGGCTCTGATGAGATGGGCCATGCCATGGGTATCCGTAGTGTATAGGAGTTGTAGCTCGGAGGGGGGGAGGGGTATCCATTCGCACACTTCAACTTGATATAAATCTCCTCCATCCCACACTCCTTCTCGACCTCTTCTTTTTTGTCCCTTCTTCATCATCACAACTGGTGTCTTTCTCTCATTCCTTGTACTCAAGTCTCTCTCTTGTTGGCTGTGCCATACACTCATTTCAGAACTAGACGTTCTTCCACGCTCACTAAGCACAACCTCGCAAAACCACTTTCACTTCTTACTCCCACTCTTTTTTCCAACCCCATCAACAACCGACAAGATGCGTTTCTCTTACACTGCTGCCACCCTGGCCATGATGACCGGCTCGGCCTACGGCCACGCCCGCGTCTGGGACCTCTACGTTAACGGCAAGGCCGTCAGCGCTGCCAACGAGGGCGGCATGGACAAGTACATTCGCAGCCCCCCCAACAACAACCCCGTCAAGGACCTCACCAGCGCCGACATCGTCTGCAACACCGCTGGCTCCAAGGCCGCCCCCGAGTTCGCCCCCGTTGCTGCCGGCGACAAGGTTGCCTTCGAGTGGTACCACAACACCAAGCAGGACGACATCATTGACGGCTCCCACAAGGGTCCCGCTCTGACCTACATCGCCCCCTACTCCGAGGACCCTACCGGTGCCGTCTGGTCCAAGATCGGCTCCCAGGTCTACGAGGGCGGCAAGTGGGCTGTCGACGAGATCAAGAACGGCGGTGTCTCCAAGGACGTCACCATCCCCTCCACCCTCAAGGCCGGCAAGTACATGCTCCGCCACGAGATCATCGCCCACCACGAGTCCGACACCACCTACGATGTCAACCCCGCCCGCGGTGCCCAGTTCTACCCCTCTTGTATCCAGATCGAGGTCACTGGCTCCGGCTCCGACGTCCCCAACCAGAACTTCGACTTCCAGAAGGACTACAAGTACTCCGACAAGGGCATCCATTTCAACCTCTACTCCGACGACGCCACCACCTACAAGGCTCCCGGCCCTGAGATCTGGTCTGCCGGCTCCGGCTCCGGCTCTTCTCCCGCTCCCCCTACCACCACCGCCGCTCCCGCTGTCACCTCCAGCGCTGCTGCCGTCCCTACCACCCTCGCCACCCAGGTCAGCTCTGCTGCCCCCGTCGCCAGCTCCGCCCCTGCCGCGGCTCCCTCCGCCACCGCCGCTCCCTCCAACCCCCCCAGCTCTGGCTGCAAGCGCCGCCGCTCTCGCAAGGCTCGCCGCTCTGCTCACTAAGCGTCTTGCCTAGCGCAGCGCGAGGGAGAGAGAGACGGAAGAGTGACGCAGCCATGCTTGTCATCGATGTGGGACACATGAGCTGAAGAATGGGAGTTTCCTTTTACACCAGACACCAGATGTGCAAGTCAGGCTTCCTGCTTCTGCATCGAGGCTCGCGTTCCCCTTTTTGAACGCCGCCTCAAATTCCGCATTCCTGTACATAGTACCTTGAATAGCATTAAGCCTGCATATACCATGATTTAAGCCTCCAAATCGCTGTTCAATTCCTGTGATGTGTTTTTTGCCGTGACTTTTGGAACCTGCGTTGAATCCTGAGAGACATCGGGCAACGACCGAAGCAGCTAACTGCGTCCGTAAATCTTTGAAATGAAGAGCCACAGATAATTCAATGTCAGGCAGTAGTACGCGCCCATGCGGAGCTGGCGGTGTTCTGGCCGCTTCAGACGCTGCTTACGGCGGTATCATTGGCCATGTTATATTAAACTATCGATTGCCGTCACAGGTTGATGCTGGCGTTATCGTGGCCCTGCCCAAGGGGCTCGGTCGATGTCGTAGTGTGATCCACGTGGGGCAATCTGGAAGGATATTGAGTCAAGTTGTACAGATATAGATCGGCTTGGCAGTGGATCACATATCACCTATTGCGGTAGACACCTAGCATGAAATCCGATTACTGAGATGGAATCCGAGCTGGTCGGGATTCCAAGCGCAGCAGAACTCTACGGAGCAGGCTCACGAATCCGACTCCCGCTCTATGAGATGGACTTGTGTGTGACGAAACAAACGAAAAACTCTACTTGACGAATGACTCCTTGAACTTAGTATATTTTGCTCTGGACAATGATGTTACTTCATGAGGCGGTGGGTGAGACCTCAAAGCTACCGTACTGCTACCTAGGAGCATCCAGAAAGGGTGGCTGGTCCTTCCCCTGATTCTGCGCCTCTCCCGCAACGCCTGGGCTCCCCCAACCGGCCTCCCCGTCCGTATGGCTATTCATGGAGCGCTCGTCTTTGGTCTCCATCAAGTCGTTCGGCAACAGCGCTGTGCTGATGACACAGCCCAGCATCACGCCACCCGCCAGATATAGAACGCTATTTACGTCGCCATTCCCGTCAGGGTCGGTAGATCGGCCGTACAAATGCTGCGCGATGAGGGGGCTGATGATCCCAAACAGCCGACCCCAAAAGCCCGCGAGACCGCATGCAGTGCCCCGGACCGGGGCCGGGAAGGCTTGCGGAGTCCAGCCGTAGAGAACCGCGTTGAACATGGACTGGAAGAAGTACTCCATGGCGAAGAGTCCTTCGTTCTTGGCTCGCGTGTCGACGGTCGAGAAGAGTATGATCGATGTGCCCATGAGCGCAGCGGAGACCACCAAAGTCCATTTCCGGCCAATCGACGGAATGTGATACATCAAGGCACCGAGGAGGACACCGACGACGCCCGGCGAGTACGTGTAGATGTACGCGGTGTAAGTACCCGCCAGGCTGACAGAGTGTGAGCCGTTCTTGAGTGCAAGAATCCGCGGCAGGTAATGTCCTGGAAGAATGAATTAGCAACCGAAGAACCCTCCGAGACATCAGCATGCTTACCAGCAACGGTAAAGCCCCAAAAGTCCATGATATAAGTCAACCAAACCAAGATTGTCAAGCGAGTCATCTGGAAGCCGTCAAACAACATCTTGTAGCGGCCGAGCTCAACCTTCGCCTTTTGTGTCCAAGTCATGTAGCGCTGACGCGCACCGCCTCCCAACGCAGGCGTAGAGCTGGTTTGGCTGCCGAAGGTGCTCCCATCCTCGCCTTCGAGAGACTCCAGCATCTCAAGCGTAAGCCCGCACTTCTTTCCGTTTACCTTGGCCATGTGCTGCAGAGTCTGGATCGCCTTGGCATCGTGACCGCGATAAATGAGAAACTTTGGGGTTTCTTGAAACTTGAAGACAAAGAACCGGAGAATGAATACGAAAAGGGTCACTGCCCCGAGCGTAAACAGGAGATATCGCCATCCCATGTTGTCAGCGCGTGCGCAGCATGGAACTCCGGGCTCGACGTTGTTGCATGAAAGGAGAGCGTTCTCCTCGGAGAAGTTGGGTGAGCATGAGTAGACGGGGATGAATCCAAAAGCGATGGCACTACAGACAACCACGCCGATAGGTTGAAATATCGATAAGCACGCCAGCAGAAAGCGCCTGTTCTATGCGCAAGGTTAGTCAGTTGACGAGTGATTGTTGAATGTTTCGCCAACCTGTGGAATGAACTCGAGGGTAATGGTAGTGTCGATGGGAATGTTACCCCCGACGCCGACGCCGACGAAAGCCGTCAAGACGAGAAAGGTGTTGTAGTTGTTGGATGCGCCGAGACAGAGCCCAAAAATCGACGCAATGAGGCAGGTCAGGTTGAAGGCCCATGTACGACCTGACGAGAGTAAGTTTCCCGTGCGACATCCAGACCCAAGAGCTCCTGAGTCGGCCAGGAGCCAACCGAGATCATCGTACCAATTATATCCGCCAAGAAGCCCCAAGCGAACGCGCCCGCAGTCAACCCGGCGTTGAAGCTCGTCGCGATGTTTCCCGATGCGCCGTCGCCGAAACCCAGCTCCTGCTGCAGAGGGCTGAGGACGAGACCGAAAGCCTGCGCCCAGAGGAGATCGAGCATGTAACCAAAGCCACAGAGTCCCCATATGTACCACTGATACTTTCCCATGCCTTGTGCGTCGATCTCGCGGTTGATCAGGACACACTTCTTCTCGTAAACGGTCAAGCCCTCGAGGCCACGATACATCGCGCTGGTCACGCCATCTCTCCCGGCGCTTCCAAGCTCAGACGGAGGACCGGTCTCGAGAGCCGACTTTGTCGTATCGGGCGCAGACATTGCGACTGCCTTTCACCTCTCGAAATCGAACTGGACGAAGGCCGCGCGTTTGAACAAAGTCGATTTCGATAAAGTGTCGAGATACGTTGGATCAACACACAAACTTGCCGAGGACAGAAGAGTCGAGGTTCACCCCCGCGGCTGGCTAGAAGTTTATCTTCCAGAGAACGGGTGTTTTGAGTCGCGTCGCATCGGATGAACGGTCCTACTAGAAGAAGTCGTTGATGTCATGGCCCCGAGGCCGTATGCGGGTGAGATGCGACTCGTGCCATTTCACCATCCGCAATTGGCTTACCGCTTTCAGAATTGCATCATGCATGTGGGAGAATCCCATCCCGGACCAAAGCGTCCGACCGTACATTTTGTTTGGTGCCCGCATTGCCGCGTTACATCCCGCTGTTCTAGACCAGCTGTGACCGGTCACCACCGGTGTGATCTGCAGCTACCGAGAGGGTTCTCGAGACTGACAGCTGACGGATCACCCGAGGGAGGGGACA
>WIGN01000102.1:0-91391 GCA_014235955.1 Colletotrichum sojae | reverse complement strand
GACCGGTCACCACCGGTGTGATCTGCAGCTACCGAGAGGGTTCTCGAGACTGACAGCTGACGGATCACCCGAGGGAGGGGACACGAATGCAAGACTGCATGAGGTGAAAGGCCCGGCGGGCGCCGTTGCATGTGCCTGCTGGTCGGCCTAGATGAATGGAGCTACACTATTGATGCCTACGTCGTGCGGAGTTCTGCATCATGGTGCCGCCCGTGCAGCTAACAGAGCCGGTTACCCCGAGATCGAGATGGGACAAGAGTAATGTAGCAGCGGCGCGAAAGGCGTAACCTGAAAATACATGAGACTGTCGTGGGGGCTAACTTGGGGTCGATACTCAATCTCGAGAAGTCAGGTGAGTAGACAACATGGAACAGGCCAGCCAGCCTGCATGCATTTAAATGTTCAGTTAGGAGTCTGATAAACTCAATCCGAGATCATTCATCATTCATGTTTCAAATATCCTTCGATACTAAGGTGAAACATTCTTAAACAACAAGTGAAAAAAGAAACTCATAAATCTTCAGAACATGATTAGTTTCTATACTCCTGTTGGCAGGGATTGAGGCCACGTAACTTAAACACTTGCATGAGACACAAACGGCAGGCGTCGGTGGACAACATATTATTCATGAGTTTCTTGCTGAGCGAGACTCTTCGAAGTCTAAGATTCTTAAATAAAACGGAAAAGAAAATCGTTCCTACCCCCTTTTCGAACAGAAGATAAGTAATAATCTAACAAGAAGTCCAATACCGGATAGCCCGACCAAAAGTTCACCGTTCTGGAGCCATACGAGCCTCACCGGTTGCCGTATCAAAGCTATCAATGTTGGATATGCCCCTGACCTATACAGACTCTGAGGTGCAGTAGCCAAAGTACAGCGCCTCAAACAATGCCGTTGCCTAGGTGCTGAGAGATCGACAAGGTCGCCGTCGCAAGGCGTGGCTTCTTGTGGCGCATGTTTGTTGACTCTTTATCTTCGCCACTTACACTGACATTCATCCACATTCATCCACAGGGCTGGGTGTGGCGGCAGGGGACCGGATTCTCTCCTCCGCCTTCGCCCTACCACGCGCTACTACGCCCGTCTCCATTCTTCAGTTTCTCCGCCCAGGCCACGCGGCTCAAGCTGACGCACGATGAACTCGGTTTAGACACGGCCGATCTGCCCCCCGAAATGCAGCTCGAATAGCTGTAGATGAGTTACACGAAACAACCGCCTCCAAAAAGTTTCATCCCCATCAAAGAACGAACGGACAAACGGCCGCAGTCCATCTCAAGCCATTCCCACGTGCAGTCTGTGCCTCGCCTCCCGCTCACCACGTCCAGAGCTCGCAAAGCTCACGTTTTTGGGGGTGAGCTCAGGGCGCGTACGGAGAGCGCCTCGTGTTTGAGCTGGTGAGGGCGCCGAGCTACGCCGAGCAAGAACGAAGGTCAAAACGAGTACTCGGGTTCTAGGCGGATCCTTCGGCGGCGACGAAGTGGTTGGTGGGCTCTCTTTCGGGACGGCCGGCGAAGTCGAGATAAGGTACGGAATGTAGATAACATCCAGCGGGACTGGAATGTTGCTGATATGGCGTTGTCGGGTCGTCCTCTGCTGTTTAGAGTTGGCTGAACATTCCTAACCCGCAGATGCTTGATCGAAAAGGGCCCCTCGTGGGCTTCGAAGTCCCGCATGAATTCCGATCCGGCTCATCTACCAGACCACGACCAACACCCGTCTAGCGTGTAAGAGTCTCCGTTCCTCCCACGTCTTCCGGGTTTGCCATGCTTCGAAGGCCGCATTCTGATTTGATACCACAAATCTCACGGTCCCTGCGGGGGATTCGACTTTGCGCTTACATAGTACTACGTGAAAGAACGTGCTCCCGCGCAGCGCAGCAAGGGAAGCACGGACAAGGCGACGTCAGAGCTTCACATGCAGGCCCGAGGCCCTACCACCCAAGGCAGAACTTGGGATGAAAATATCGTCCGATCTAGCTTCCTTCTAGTCCACCTAGCCGCCTACAGGTGCTGACCACCCTGCGGCTCACCAGAAAACCCTGAATCAATGCGGGATGGCGATTATGGGAAGCGGGCTCCTGCTCGTCTGTGCAAGCTTGCCTCGGGCCCGTTGCTCGGGGACGCAACTTGCTTATTCCCACGCAGAAAAGCTGCCATTCATCCGCGGGGACGAGGGGGATCGACCCGGCTATGCAACCCGCGCAGCCGGGGCGACCAGTGCCATCCGAACCCTTTCACTATCGCGCGCCGGCCGGGAGACAAGAATCGATGGTCTGCTGCAGGGTCGTCCCTGATGCAAGGCACGGTAAGACTGGCTTGGCGGCCAACACTTCCCATATTCATCTGGCAGGGGGCTGGTCCTCGCGAGACATCGCCAGCGTGAGTGTAATGTTGCCTCGTCCACGGGCAAACGACGTTCGAAGACGATACGAGACGACATCTGGTCTCCAACGTGAACACTCCAAGCCGCCTCAGCTCTGCTTCCGGGACGACGAGCTCATAGTCAAAAGTAAACAAAGAGGGCAATATTCCCAAACAAACTACCCAAACTGGTCTCTCGCTACCAGCACCTTTCCCAATGGGCCACGGCTAGGACGGTCAAGGCACGGGGCGAATTTGGCCGAGGAATGCGCCACCACACAAGCGTCGACGCCGTCGTCTGCAACAAGATTGCCCGAGCGGCGAGGAATGATAAGGGAGGGCGAGGACGACGAGACATCAACAACAACATTGCAATGTGGATTAAAAGAAGCGCGGACGCATGTGAATTCTTCACCAAGATTGCTTCCAGTCCTCTACTCTGACCGAACTCTGTTTCCTCGCTTTCCGAGCTCGCAACATCTCCCATCGCCTTCTTGCCGTTCAAACTGTTTCTACGAATTGCCATCTCTCAGCTTCTCAAGGGTCGCAGAATCATAGGAAATCCTTCGTCTCAATCTCGTCATCCTTCCTCGTCGTGGACGCCATCTCTCCTCCGGGAGCTCACCAGCCGCCTCGATGCCGTTCATCGCAACGAAAAGATCTCCAACAACCTCACCCAACATGCCTTGGCTCTCACGGTCACAGTCTTATCAGTCGCCACTTACATCGCCCCGTGTATCAAACTCGTCACGATCATCCCCGCGCACATCTCCGAGGTCGAGCTTGGTCGGCCCCATAAAGAACTTCGGCCCGTCCGTGACATACATCCCGCCGCTCATCGATGGTGCTTGCGGGACGGTGCCGCTGACCCAGAAGCCGACGCTCAAGCTCCTCCACGATGACCTGCGGGAGATGTGGCATATGATGCCGGGCCTGATGGCGTCACTGAGGCTGCACGTCGCCAACCACCGTGCACATCTGTCTAAGAGGCATCTGAAGGACATCATCATACAACTCAGCCTGGCCATCGTCGAAGTGGGCATGATCACCCTCGCCCTACCTCTTTTCACGATACTGCCTGGGCTCTTGTTCGTGGTCTGGTTGGGAATTTCGATGAGCCTCGTCCTGGGCCTCAGCTGGCTGATGAACGGGAACGACATCATCGTCAGCTGTGACGAGTTTGGCAACACCACGGCGGAGGCCGAGGAAGACGAAGAGAAATGGCTCTTCCTCGGCGGTATGGGCACAAGGTGAGTCTTTTTTTCGTTCCCATCTGTTTCTTTTCCTTCCCAGTCCTCGTCAAGAAGTGCTGACCGTATTAGTTCCACCCACCTCTCGCAATGCACCCTCCCCCGCCTCGCCCGCCTGTTCGGAAAGCCCTTCAGCGGCATCCAGATGGCAACCTACGGCCTCCCCTTCGACATGCTCCTCCTCGCCATCCAGCGGTGCTTCCCGTTCCAGACCCAGGCCTCGCGGGCCCTCTACGCCGAGCTCCGCACCGCCCTCCTCGACGCCGCCGTCTCCCGCATCGTCGTCCTCGCGCACAACAACGGCACCCTCCCCGTGGCGCAGGTCCTCGCCCGCCTCTGCGCCGACGTCCACCCCGACAAGCTCAGCAAGCTCGAGATCTACACCTTCGGCGCCGCGGCGTCCGAGTTCGTCATCCCGCTCGGCGAGTCCCGGCGCTCCCGCTTCGACGAGGCCGTCGTCGACGAGCGCGGCCCGCACATCGAGCACTTCGCCTACGCAAACGACCCCTTCGCGCAGATGGGCGTCCTCCGCTCCGTCAACAAAAAGTTCGACGGCCGCTTCTGCGGCGGCGTCTACGTCATTCACAACCAGATCCCCCAGCCCTCGGGCCACTGGATCCCCGACCAGCGGCCCCTGATGCTCCTGACCGACTACCTCTCGGCCCTCTTCCCGGATCCGTCCTCGCCTTCGTCCCCCAGCAGCCTCCTCGACTACGTCATGATCATCGACCGCGACACCGCCGAGAGGCGCGAGCTCGCGGCGATGGCCAACCACGCCCAGACGAAGCGCACCCGCAAGGACAACCGCCGGTTGAGCTGGACGGGTCTGGGCGCCACGGTCGGCGGCAAGAACGGCGTCATGGACGGCGTCCACGGCCTCGAGACGGTCCGCAAGTGGTGCCGCGAGACGGACGGCCACCGCGGGCGCGAGGTCAGCTGGCTGTACAAGCACGTGCAGACCGGCTGGGTCGTCGGCGGCGGCAAGGAGTCGCACGTCGTGGACGCCATGGGCATCGGGGGTTACCAGTGACCGGTCACACACATGCTCATTCAGCAACCCCTTTTTCTTTTCTTTTTTTCTCCGTGCTAATGTGTCATGTCAACAAAAAAGAAGTTTCCGAATGATGTAATATGTAGGTGGGGGATCAGCATCGCATCGGCCGAGGACTGCCTTCTCATCAGCATTCGGCGTCGGTGTACTCGGTTTGGAACACGCAAAGAATCACGATGTAACGAATCAAATGTATGATGGGATAGATGGGAATGCGCAACGCGAAGGTCACGATCTTTCTTCACTCTCACTTTCACTCTCTGTCACTCTCTCCGTCTTTGGAAAACAAAAATCAGAATTTCGCTATGGACATGAACCAAACTAGGCCAGGTAGGTGAAAAAAGAGACTTTTAATTTACATGTAATCATTCACACATCAGACGCGCACATCCCCCCAGTAATACGTGTTGATGTCCACCCCGTGGAAGTCGTCCTTGTAAATCCCGACAGCCTCGTCGCCGGCCGCGCCGGCACACACCAGCAGCGGCATGAAGTGCTCGCCGCCGCCGCGGGGGTGCATGTCGTAGCTGTGGGCGAACTTGCGCCAGCCGGCCAGGGCCTGCGTGCGGTCTTCCAGCTTCTCCTTGGCCACGGCGTCGGTCAGCTCCGCGTTCCACTCGCCGACCTGCTTGCCCAGCTTGGCGCCCGCGCTGGGGTCGCCCATGAAGAGGGAGCGCATCTTGGAAAAGTTGTGGAGGGAGGCGAAGCCGGATCCCAGGATGGCGACGTTGGAGTCCCTCAGGGTCGAGAGGGCGCGTCCCATGCGGAGGTGCTCCTCTGCATCCTCGGAAGCGAGGACGGAGAGCTGGATGATGGGGATGTTGGCAGCGGGGTTGACGAGGAGCATGGGGATGAAGACGCCGTGGTCCCAGCCTTTTTGGTTTGTTAGTCTCAACCTAAGGAAACATTACAGATTTGCAGAGTCGTGTGAACATACCGCGCCTTGAGTTGAGCACTGGCGAGAGACCCTCCTTTTCGAGGGCCTGCTTCAGCTCCTCGGCGATGCTTGGCGATCCGGGGGCGGGGTACTCGAGCGAGTAGGCCTCGCGCGGGAACCCGCCGTAGTCGTAGTACAAGTCGTGGCTCCCCGCCGACGAGATGGTCGGCCTGCCCTCTGACCAGTGTGCCGTCACGACCACGATGGCTCTCGGCGCATCCGGGGTGTTGAGCTTGAGAATCTTGGGCACGCGCTCCTTGAGCGATGCTGTGATGGAGGCATGACCGGGGTCTCCAAGGACGGGCATGGGGCCTACAGTTATTCGATTAGCGCTTGTAAACAATAGTTGCCCAGGGGGGGCAGTGTTGGTACTTGCCTCCACCGTGGGAAACGCAAACGACTGCAGCACGTGTCATGGTTGTGGTTGGTTGTGCTGAGAAATAACGGCTTGTATACTTTCTGCTGAATACCGAAACTGATCTGGGGAGTTGTCGAGTTCTAATAAGAAACTTTGAAAGTGCTGGTGTCATCCGAACTTTGGTGGTCGTTATTGGTGAAGGCTTCACCAACACCAGGGGCAGCGAGGTCACTATAAAGGGCTGAAATAGCACTACGGAACATATTCGGATGGCGCTGCATTCCGTCTTCTCATTGGTTGATTCTCGAGACGTCGGCATCTATCACGCCCGGGATCAGATTGGTAATAACCGCGCGGGACCACAATGCGCTGAAAACACCGGCACCGCCAGCGGCAAATGGGCCCGGCTGCGGCTCCCACTGGCTTTGCCACGACTCACTGATCATGTAAGATGGCATGTCATGCGTCCAAGGATTCCGCGCGCGGCTGTTCACTTCCGAGCGCCTTCCGGGGCAACAGATTGCATGCGCTGCGCTGTATTTCCTATCTCGTCTTTGTAATTCTAGCAGTAAATCCAGCCACTTCTTCCGTCTTACTCAAAGACCGCTACGGTCTCTCGGCCACTGCCGACGGCCCGAACCCTTCCCTCAATCTCAAGCGGGTTGCCCTCGTACACGATAAAGTGCCCAGCCTTCCTGGCTTGCGGCTCTTCCAGCCCCAGAATCTTGTAGACGTTGTTGGAAACCAAGTCCAGCGCCTTCTTTTCGCTCAACCGACCGCCTCCGTTCTTGTGTGCGATGCCCGCGGCCAGTCCCAGGTCGCGTATCCGCCAGTCCTCCTCGAGGCCGACAGCAAGCACCACCCCGGCATCGACCAGGACGTCAACGGCCGTGCCGTTGGTGAGAGGCGCGCCGGTGAGGGAGCGTCTCTGATCCCACGTGGACGAGTACGGCTCAAAGGGCGCCAGCACGACACCCACGTCGGCAGCCGCCAGTTCCTTGGCAACGAGGTGCGACTCGGCGCCTCCGATGATGGCAACCTTGATCTTGGGTGACTTGGCCGGCTGGCTCTTCGCGGCCAGAGCCTCCTCGACTTCGGACTTGACCCTCAAAGCCGCCACGATGGCGTCGGCACTGTGCACCGTGAGAACCAGAGGAAGCTCTCCGTTGACCACCTTCTTCAGGTGAGCCGCCTCCGAGAACGGGTCGGATCCCGTGTCGTTGGAGGCAACTGCCTCCAGGAGAGTGTGCCGAAGGCTGCCAATGACACCCGAGAGGGACGGGTTCTCGCCTCTCTTGGCGGCCAACGACAGGGTCCGGTGCAGGGCAACATCCTCACCCCAAACGGCACCCTTCTCAAACGCGTGCAGGGCGCCCGTGTTGAACCCGACGCTCGTCCCGGAGTGCGTCGCCTGGCCCGAGAACTTGGGTGCAGAGATGGCCTTGGTGACGCCGTAGCGGTGCGCGACGTGCAGCTTCTTGTTATCCAGGACAAGTCCGTCAATGCCGCGGCTGAAGCCAGGGCTGCGACCATTGTCCGTGTCTGCCTCCGCGTCGATTTCGTTGAGACCAATGGTCGAACCGAACGCGGTGAACGATTCGGTGACGTGGCCGTTCTTCAAGTCAATGATCTTCTTCGAAGAGGACTTGGCCGCCGCAACCTCCTCAGAGCATGTTCCGACGCACTTGATGGTGCCGCCAGAAACGACAACGTTGAAGGGCTCGTCGCTTGCGGGTCTCTCCTCTTCGCCCGACAGCAGAACCTTCACAACTCCAGTGAAAACCACGTCATTCAGGTCCGTGGTTTCCTCCCTGGTCTTCGCAAGCTCGGGGTCGGGCGAGATGGGGCCGGTCAGGGGCTTGTTGAGCTCGAATGGGTCGGAGAACTGGGCCGCTCCGTCAATCCAGACTTGCACGGGTGCGGCGCCGACGCTCAGGGGGTCGCTGTCCCACACAGCAATGTCGGCGTCGAAGCCGGGCTTGATCTTGCCGATTCTCTGTCCCAGGCCCAGAAGCTCCGCAGGGGCGGATGTCACACTAGCCAGAGCCACATGGTAGAGCAGGCCGTACTTGTACGCCTTCGCAGCCTCGAAAAGAACGTGCTGAGCGTTCAGAACCGGGTTGTCACTGACGTAAACAGGGGTAAGACCGTTCTCCCAGAGAATCTTGCCAGCGTACTCGGACGCAATGTAGGACTCGGCCTTGTAGTACATGTTGTCGGCGAAAAGTGCCGAGGCGGGCGGGCGGCCACCCCAAGTACGCTTCAGGATCTACGATCAGGGTTAGCAACTACGTCTACGATGGCCTGTCGCATGGTAGGCGTGGACATACCTCGGGAACAAGGAACGTCTGATGGGCGTGGTGGAATGCCCGCACCGGGAACTTGAACTCGTTGGTGTGGTCCACGAAGGCCTCCAAATCAGGGACCGTATAACAATGAGTGTTGATGTGCACCTGGCCGCGCAGAGCAGCGCTGAGGCTCTCCCACTTCAACTCCTGCGGCAGGTACTTGGTCAGAGTCTCGACGCCGTTCTTCTCCGCCGCGTCGCACCAGTCGTCTTGCTCCCTGATGAGGTTCGCAGCCTGCTCGAAAGCGTGACGGAACTCCCAGCTCTCGCCAAGACGAGAAAAGGGGCTGTGGCCGACCTTTCCATAGACGCGCTTCGCATTCTCTCCACAGGCCATCTTCATGTAGCGCCAGTTGCGGTCGGGATCGGCCAGCATATCTTCCGCAGAGACTTCCGTCCGGCCGTCTTTCTTGCCGACGGCGTGCTTGATCACGTAGGCCTCGCCTCCAATGTTGTTACCAGAGCCAGGCAGTACCAGAGACGTGGTGACGCCGCCGGACTTGATGACTTGGATCTGGTGGTCGAAAGGGTTGATGCCGTCAATGGAGCGCACATAAGGGGTGATATCGCTCGACATCTCGTTGGTATCCTGGTTGCCATTGAGCTCAGGCAAGGAGTCAACGCCGGCATGGGAGTGCATGTCGATAATGCCGCTGGTCAGCTGGCGGCCCTTGGCGTCCCAGATCTGAGTGTCCTTGGGCAAGGAATCGAGGGAAATGACGGCCTCGACCTTCTGGATCAGGCCTTGGTCGACGAGAACGTCGGCAGTGATCCACGAGTATCCCTTGCCCGCGCGATCATCTTCCGGCGAGGTTCCCTCGACGGCCTCACCAACCCAGACGGTAGCATTCCGGATCAGGGTCGGGCGCGTGCCCTCGACGTATCGCGCGTTCTTCTCGCGACCGAGACCAATTGGGTCCTGAGGCTTGTGTCGCAGCTTGGCGCAAGTCGCCAGATCCTGCTGCAAGCGAGCAGCCGACAGGTTGGAAGACGGCTTGCTGGTGGGAAGAAGCTCGAGCTGCCTCCACTGGGCGAAAGCGATAAAGCCCAGGCACAGCACAATAAGCTTCATGCTGCGACTCGGTCGCAGCCATCGCTTGGAGTTTGCATGGGGGTGGGGGTGCGAGTGACGGTGCGACGACGGGACGTCGCTGTACGGCGGAAGGCCGCTCTTCTCTGGATCCATTTTGACGACCGTTGAAGCAAAGAAGCCAATTGAGTCGAAAAACGAGGAAAAAGAGACGACCAAACTCTTAATAAATAGGATGCCGAGTCGGGCCAAGGGGGGAAAACCTGGAAGCTTCGAAGGATCGGTAGGTTGGCCGATGGCCGAGTCCTTTGCCCGAAGCAGAAGGTGGCAGAGCGACCCGGCTGGATTATCGGCCGCGTTTCAAGACCGACCTACGGGACAGCTTATGCAAACATCGAGAGCTCTGGCAATCTGGAGGGCAATCGGTGGCCCCTTCGGTCGCGACTTCGGCGTTGTGAGTGGTGGGCGACATGGATCATGGTGAGAGCGTGGAGAAGAATGAGGAGCTCACCCCTGCCACCTTCAGCTACGTAATCACGCAAGCTCTCCGAGAATGATAAGCTCTGCTTACCTAAGGTCGTAATGACCTACCTGGTAATGACCCACCTCTTTATCTTATCTCCTATGGCGGGGTAAGACTCCGATGTCCCTTATCTCTCTGCGCCTCTGCATCCTCGATTCTTCGAAACAGTGAGGCCTGACATCCTGGAAGTCATAGACAACCTAATATAAGACCAAGATTCAAATCCTTCAGATCACTGGACTTGCGATTCGCCCTCTACTTGCGGCGCAACGATGACTTGATGTTCCTGATGACATACAATAAAAGTATACCATCTGCCGTCAATCCTCACTCCGTGCAGACACAACTCTCAGAGACTACCCAGGCAATAGACAACTTTCCGCTGTTGATTACGTACAAACCATCCAATGCCATCACTCAAACACGATGGAGGTTATCCTGGCTCCCAAGCTTGGTGCCAGCGTGGCGTGCGGGGAATCATGGACCGGCGCCTTGACCAGCTATGCACCCCATGAATCAGATCTCCCGCTTCCAAGGTTCCCAGAGATGCCACGCGGGACTCGGTACTTGCTCTCCATCGCTGAAACTGCTGCTGATACGTAGGCCCCGGGATCAAACGGTCTCGGGGCGGGCGAGGCACTTCCTCTCGTCCTTCTGTTGGTGGGACCGACCGTCCGCCGACGGCCGAATGCCAACCCTGCCGATTATCTCCAACCAGTCAACGAACGGGTGGTCTCATTTTATCGACCAAATTTGGCAAGTTCCCCTCGTGAGATTCTCGCAGGCAGACCGGCCCGGTAGAGAATTAGTGTCCCCCCGGAGTCGTCTCATGGGACCAGTTGGGCCGATAACGGTCCTGGTGGCTGCAGTCGACAAAGTATATCAAGAAGCGTCATCTGCAACAAGCATTCGTTTGGTTGAGCCAACGTCTTTGATCTCTTCGAAACCAAACGTTTCTAGTAACAGCTCACATTCAACCTTGTACTAGAACCGGGACAGTGCAGCCTACCGGGACGTTCTTATCGAAAGAGATGTATCTCCTAACGGCCTTAGGGTTGGCCATTGCTGTTGCGATCCTCGCCTGGGGATGGAGGCGGCGTTCAGGCCCAGAGGTATGTGTGTATATTCTCTTGATTACTTGAAGTTGAATAACGGGCTAAGGAAGGAGCAATCTCAAATACCGGAATACCACGAGAAGTCGGATAGCAAGGTTACAACATGCATCGAACCATTGAGCGACTTTGACTGGCAGCAAACCCTTCCGGCGAAGCACCGACCCTTCAAGCCAGTCTACCACATCACTATGGGTCTGCTCGGTCTTCGTATTCCTCACGATGGCTTTCGCAGCTAACGCACCTTGCAGCCATCCAGGCCAGCCCGCCAGATGAGCTCATCATCATCGACAGCAACTACCTGGATCGGGTCACCGAGCGTCGCGACGTCATCAAGCAGCATGGTCCCGTCGTCCTCGGCGCCGTGCCCGAAGGCATCGCCGCTCTGCACGAAGTATGGACGTACCTGCTGTCGGATTACCTTCCGAAGCGGTACCCGACGATGTTCTCCCTATCCGACGACGGCCTCAGATTCCACAACAAAGTCACCGGTGTGTCGCTGCCCTTGACGCCGCCAGAAGACCCGGACGCGGCGCTCCGAGCTCTCGGAGAGACCGTCGAGGACGACCTCTTCCTCCTGGTCGAGACTCCGGAGGGCCACAGGGCGGTCGCGTTCGTCTGCTGCCACCCGGCCGGCTTCGACCCCTCCGACAAGCTGGGGAAGCTGCTGAAGGACATCCACACGCCGGTTCCTTCGTACGAGAAGATCGGGGCGAGCATGGAGAGATTCTTCAGCCGGCTGCAGGTGGGCAAGAGCGTCAAGAGGATGAATGTAAGTGCCACGCCGCGCGAAGATATAACGAGCTTGCGCCGACTCCAGCGTCCGACGCAGTGGTCCGTTTCGACGAAGCCGAGCCTGTTCAGCCCGAGCGGGTTGCACATCTACGACGGCGACAAGGTCGAAAAGGACGAAAACGTCGACACCAGCCAGGTAAGCGGCGGTCTAAATCATCGAGGTGCGTTCGAGCTGACGTAGTCCAAGTGCCGGCTGAGGCAGGAGCTGCAGACCTTGACCAGGCTGCCCAAGACGGGTGCTGTACTGTTCTCCTTCAAGACATATCTCACCCCGTTGGAGGAGATTAAGAATGAGGGACTCGGGCCACAGGTTGCGGATGCTATTGACGGGTTGAAGACTGGGAATGCACCCGGCATGTGGGTGTACAAGGGGGCATCGCGCTGGGGTGAGAGCGTCTGTGAATATCTTCGTGCGTAGAGTGAGGGTTGGCCAGCGGAAACCGGGAGTATATGGCATATCATGACATTGCGTCAGTTGCGAATCTCAAAAATGTAGTCCCAAGTCCTTGGTTGAGCAGGGACCGAAACCAAAAAAGAAGCTCTTCAACTCTGAGGTGGATTTTAACCACTGAATCTCCCCGAGGTGGGCTCGAACCACCAACCTCCAGATTAACAGTCTGACGCGCTAGCCAATTGTGCCATCGGGGATGTTGAGATGTGTTAACTTGCTGAATCGTGCGTCGGAGCCGATGACAAGGCCCGCGTGCAAGCTGGGTCTGCGGGCAGAAGTTAGCCGAACGCCCCATGCAGGAGACCAAAAGCAACCCACTGGTCTACTTACACTAGGCTCCTCCGTTAAGGATTGACAATAACTTTCGCTCCTTTCCGAAGGGACATGGTGTAAGTTGAACCTTGGCTTGCTTCTAGACTTCTGCAGACGTATCCCAGTATTATATGACAGACACCCGCGCATACACTGCACTGGTTTGCGAATGTGGCTTGAATTGAGTGTTCTGGCTTCAACGTTGACTTCACTGTGGCCCTCTGAGCTGTGAACTGTGGATGGTGCCGAGGGATGGGTTGGGCCTTCTAGGCGGCTGGCTTACCTATGAGAAACCACGTATGATGCCTTGCATCGTAATGCCTGTCGATAATAGCTGATCTCCCGCCTGGAATGCTGAAACAGAAGCAACGTCCAAGTACTAGTACTACAGGTGCCGTGAGACAATTGTAGACCACAGCATCTAATACGTAGCTACAAATGCGTGTTGGTTTCTCCAGCTTGCATGTTATCTAGCTGCGCTGCTTGGTAGACAATTACTTCAGGTATCTACATCTACATACATAGTAGTATTGAAGCTGCAGTGTGGTGCTGACGGAATTGACTTTGGAGGTTCACAGTGTTCAGAGTTCCAGCAGGCGCCCGGGTGCGTGGCCGAGGCAAGGGAGGTCCCGGTCTTGCCGAAAAGGGGCGCGCCTGCCGGGGTTCGCTCGGTTCACTCGCCTGGAGACGCCCCCGATCGGGGCTAGCGGCCCCGCACCGAGCCCCGTGGAAATTTCCCATGCACTGCAGGTGCAAAAGCTTCGTCCCTTCCATGTCACTTCTCAGCGTTCTCGACCCCCTGAAGACGACGTCGCCCGCCCGCCTGCTTTCTCTCCCATACAAGATGCAAACGAGATGTGGGCTCTCGTTCATTAACACAAAGCGCCCACCAACAACCCTTGGTTATTACCGTCCAATAGTAATATGGCAGGTAACAATGTACTGTGCCGTTCGGGCCTCTCGTCCGCCCCCGTTGTCCGTCATCGGGTAAGATGGAATCCAGGCCCTGGTCCATCGTGGCCGTGTTCCTGACTCCTTCACAGCCTTTTGCCGCCGTACCTGCCTAGGGCGCGTCCTCTTGGGTTGTGGGCTCACCTGAAGTCAGGTACATCTCCGCAGTGAATCTAATTTGTTGCTGTCTTGGACGACCCGAAAAGGTACAATGTCATGGCCTGCTCAGCCGGGAAGCCTTGCCGTGAAACGGATTGCTGCTGCAGGCACCACGAGAGGAGGGCGGATTCCATCATCCTACTCTATTCCTCGCAGCTAGGCCTGCGGGGGCCCCCGACTCCTTTGGGAACGACGGAGCGAAAGGCCTTCGCTGCGGTTCGTCTCATCCTCTCCCGAGTCCGGTGTTCTGGGATGAGGCCCTCCTACATAAGGAGGCCTGGTTCGCCAACGTGTGCCAACCCCCTTCTCCCCTTGGCTTTTGAGCTTAGCTACATTCTTTCGTCCACTGAACTTCCTCAAGCACGGCCAAGGCATCGATTGCTGCGACCTGCGTCCTCTCTTTCTAACGTCTCATTCGTTCATCACTTGGTTCAAGCTTTCTCCAAGCCGACCGGGTCGGTTAAGGCACACGTTCACTTACACCAAACCAACACAAGTCTCGTCAGACAACCCACCACCACCAAACCGCAAAAATGAAGTTCACTGCCTGGAACCTCGCCAGCGCGGCCATGCTGGCCACCCGCGCCCACTGCGCCATCGTCTGGGACGGTCGCTTCAACGACATGACCGCCTCCACCGACCTCGACAAGTGGTCCTTCGCCACCCCCGTCGGCTCCTACCAGTACTACATCCACGGCTCCGGCAAGACCACCGAGTACGTCAACCTCGGCGAGGACTTCAAGAACCCGGCCGATACCGCCTCCAAGCAGGGCGCCAAGATCTCCCTCACCAACACCGCCTTCTGGAACGGCCAGAACATGCGCCGCACCGAGCTCATCCCCCAGGCCAAGGACAAGTCCGCCATCGCCTCGGGCAAGAAGTTCTACCACTTCAGCCTCAAGCGCAGCGACACCAACGCCCCCTCCCTCAACAAGGAGCACCAGATCGCCTTCTTCGAGAGCCACTTCGTCGAGATGAAGTCGGGCTGGCAGAGCGGCGCGGCCGGCACCGAGGACCCCCTCCTTCGCTGGGTCGTCGGCGGCAAGACCGAGTGGAGCGTCAACTGGGACGCCGACGTCTGGCACAACGTCGCCTACGAGATCGACTTCGACGGCGGCTCCGTCGGCCTCTGGCACTCCACCGGCTCCGACGCCCTGAAGCAGATCGTCGCCCCCGTCACCGCCTCCGCCAAGAGCGACGGTGCCGACTGGCACGTCGGTGTCCTCGAGCTGCCCCGTGACGGCTACCCCGACACCGACGAGGACTTCTACTTCTCCGGCGTCTACATCGAGGACGGCGAGATCACCACTTCCGTCGGCTCCGGTGCCGCCGGCTCCGACTCCGGCGCCGCCCCCGTCTCCTCTGCCGCTCCCGCCGTGACCTCCGCCCCTGCCGCCACCTCCGCCCCCGCTGCCGCTGCCCCCACCTCCAGCGCTGCTCCCGTTTCCTCCGCTGCCCCCGTCGAGTCCGAGGAGCCCGTCTCTTCTGCTCCCGCCGCCACCCCCGTCTCCTCTGCTGCCCCCGTTGTCTCCGAGGAGCCCTCCGCTCCCGCCGTCACCACCCCGGCGGCTGCCACCACCACCTCTGCCCCCGTCGCCTCGGCCACGGCCAAGCCCACCAAGACGTGCCGTCGCCGCCGCCGCCGCAGCCACCAGCAGCGCAAGTAAACAGAGACGGGTCGCCCTGATGGCCTAGCTCGTTCCTGACACGAACTGTCTAGGGGTCTTTTCCCTATCATACGATGGACACAAGGCCCCTTGTACGATGAGCGCCGACTTCTCATGTATATATCATTTCTGCACATAAAAGACTTGACTGTGCCTATTGGATTTAGTTTTGAATATATTTTTACTTCAGTGTACGATCATTTGAGTTCTAGTTCGAGCATGATATGCCTATCGGTCATTAAGTCTTTGGTGCCTATGCATGCGCCGCCTTGACAACGTCCTTCTCAGAGATACGTCTTGACCTGCTCTTCCGTCCACTTCCAAAAGTCTTCAGCGAGACCAGTCCCGCCCTCCTCGCGAGACTTGGAGCCCTGGACGAGGTCATCTCTGATGGCGTAAAAGCGGCCCCAAGGAACGACTGCGCAAACAAGTTAGCGGTGACTTCTCTCGTTTCGCTAATGACTCACTCCATTCGCCAGTCTTCTCAATCGTAACTTCCGGCGACAGCGCAGCAAACAGCTCGGTATACGCGCCGTTGATGGCGGGGTATGTGGTTGCCCTCCTGAACAGCGTGGGGATCAGAGCCGTGATGTGGCGGTCCAGATCCGACGAGAGGTTTCCGGGATTAAGCGCCTGTTTCGACGTCAGTTCTTCGTTCGATCTCACGCCCTGAGCATTATGTTCTCCGCGCATACCAGACTGATGACGCCGTCGGCCTTGTGCCTCTTTGCAAACTCCGTCGAGTGGAAGTAGTTGCCGGCCTTGCTGATCCCGTACTTGAACTCCTTGAGCCTGTCCCGCTTGGAGTAGTCCAGATTGTCGATCTCGATGGCAGGGTACGGCGACAGGACCTCGGCGGCGGAGCTCGACACCCACACGACGCGGACGCTGTTCTCGGGCGCCGTCTTGGCCGTCTCGACGAGCCGGGGCGTGAGCAGCTTCGTGAAGAGGAAGGGCCCGACGCAATTCGTGCCCATCTGCAGCTCGTACCCCTGAGCCGTCTTGCTGCCCTGCGGCGGCATCATGACACCCGCATTGTTGATGAGGAGGTGGAGCTGGGTCTCCTTGGCGAGGAAGGCGTCCGCGGCGCGCTTGATGGTGGTGAGGTCGGCCAGGTCAAGGGCGAGGAGCTCCAGCTTTCCAGCGGAGTCGGGGACGGCTTCTTTTATGGATGCGATTGCCGCTTTTCCTTTGTCTTCTGAGCGGGACGTGGCATACACGGTAGCGTTTTTGGAGTAGAGGATCTGCGCGACTTCTTTGCCGACGCCCGTGTTGGCTCCCGTCACTATGCAGACCTGCGAGGAGATGAGAAAGCGGCAACGGATAGGGGAGCCTAGATTTGACAAACCCTTCCGGTAAGGTCAGGGATATCCTTTTCCGTGAACTGCGGCCGGGGCGGGAAGGCCTGGGTGAAGACACTGAAGGGGTTGAGCATTGTGAGAATATTGAGATTTTCTCCCTTGCAATGTGGTTGGCAGGAAGTCGGAGGACAGAACACGATGCCCAACAGATGATATCGACGATTATAATCAACTGGCGACGTCACCAATACACAATAACTAGGTACATAGTACTCAAGACGGGAGTCTCTGGAAGGAAAGCTTAGGGCTGGCTCCTAGCCGTTGAAGATTGCGCCTTCTTAGCTTGACTCCGAAGCTAGTGTACCTGATGAGGCTAAACCGCACAGGAATTGTGGGGCAGTTTGGAGTGCAGTCCAGATGTGGCAGGTGTCAATTCCGCGTTCTAGAAGGCGATGGCGAGGCGAGTATTTCTACCATATACCTACCTAGGCACCATGTAGGTATGCTTCATCGAGAGCGATTGGTTTCTCATTGGAAAGTGACGAATAACAACTCACCGGTGTGTCTTAGGTACTAGGTACTAACAACAGATTATCCGAACTGTATACCTACGTAACCTTTCCTTCGGCATCCAAGCCTTACGTAATACCGATAGTCGGGCAAGTTCTGCAATTCGGCACCGACATGATGACTAACAACCTCTATTCTAAGTCAAGCCAAGCTTCTACCCAGACCACGTGATGTCCGTGGGCTGGCCGGGACGCTGCGCATAAGGGGGGGAACAATCAGCCGGATATCAATTCGGGGTGCTTATTGGTGGCTCGGGACGGTCTGGAAGTCTGGACTGGCTGAAGCACGAGCCAACGTCTAATGCAAGACCAACTGCAAAGACCACTTTTTCTTTTGTGTTCAGCCTTTCAGCGGGTGTCTCTTGCAGCCACACGACCTGCTGGAACCGCACCGGCTTCGCTTCACATTGGCTGCTGCGGTGGACCGAACAGAACGTACTGCGCTAAAAGTCCGCTCGGGAATGTACCTGCTAGTGGTCGGTTTGGAGCGTCGCTAGGGCAGTCCGGTGTCTAAACAACGCGGCGCAACTCTGCCGACGGAGAGCCTCACCTCACGTTGCCGACCACTGACCTTCCTCTGACCACCCAACTTCACAAAACAACCTTAGTGGAAAGTCCAGGTGTACTGCAAACCACCATCATCGTCGCTGCTCCCCACCAGCGTGCTCAAGTTGCCCTCCTCTCCTCAACCCACCCCCGTCGCATCCACTGTTTATTCCTCCATCCCAGAACGGAGCGACCTACCCAGCAACCTCAACCACTCTCCAGCCATCGCGACTCCGAAGAGCTGCTCCAGTTCCAGTTCGGGCATTCCATCATCGCATCGCGTCCTCGCATTTCATCTCCCGCCTTGGCATCCACGCCCCACCAGAGATCGTCTCTTCGGGTCACATCACGATAGGGTTTTCAGCCTCGTGCGCGTGTACGGCACCCGGTCAAACTGTCAACGGGTTAATGCACCACATCGCGAAACGACCAGACCAGAGGCGTGGATTGCGCTGTCCTCCGCAACTTCCGCTTGAAGACTGAGGTCGTCGTTCTGCACATATACGGTACCTACCCAAGGCATCCTCGACCGTACCGTTTCTCGCGGCGCCCATTCTTACCATTGCTAGAGAGATGCTCTGACCCGAGGTCACGATCTTACCTTACTACCCGGCTTTGCTCGCCTTCCGCTCCGATCCTCCTCTCCCGTCTCGGGCGCCACCTCCTTCATCTGCAAGCGCTTCCTGCCTATCCTGGTGGCTTCACATCCTCCGACTTCGACGATTTAATACCTGCTGCTTCGTGCATCTCGACAACACGGCAGAACGGGCTCGATATTATCCGATTTAATTACAACAAAGCATCTTGGTATATAGTCACTCGGGTCGACCTGGCAGCATCATGTCTCTCCCATGTGTGTATTCTTCAGCCACGCTTCCCAGCCCGAACTCCTTCCGTCCGCTGACACCCCGGAAACAGTGAGCGCAGAGGAGGAGAGCCAGTACACTTCCATCGTCGATGGCATCCTCGCTACCGCCGACTTGACCACCGTCACGCGGAAAAAGATTCGGCAGGGTCTGGAAAAGGCTCTTGGCGGCAAGGACCTGAGCGATCAAAAGGTAAAGCTCTCGTGCCGCAGCCTCCACGTGTTGAAGACCAAAAGCTTACTCTCGTATTCTGCAGGATGCCATCAAGGCTCTGATAGAGGAGCGCTTTGACGCCATCTCCGGCGCGTCTCAAGATGCCGCTCCCGAAAACTCGGCAAGCCCTGCTCCCAAAAGAGAAGCCAACGGCTACGACGAAGACGATGTCGAGGGGGACGGCGAGATCCAGGTCTCGGTCTCCCCCGTCCGAAAGAAGCAAAAACGCGAGGATTCCTCGGAAGATGCGGACGCCAAGCTTGCCGCTGAGCTGCAGGCCCAGGAGAATAGAATGGCCAGGGGACGCACAACCCGCGGCGGCAACGGAGCAGCCAGCAAAGCGACCAAGAAGAAGAAGGCCGCGCCGCGGAAGAAGAGCGACAAGAAGGTCCGGGACGGCGACGACAGCGACGTGGGCGGGTCCGAAGATGCGCCGAAGCGCAAGGCCGGTGGTGGTTTCCAGAAGCCTTTCAACCTGAGCGACCCTCTGGCGGAGCTGGTTGGCGAGACCCAGGTGGGTGCATGCGATCTCCTTTCCGTCCCGTCTTGGCTCCCGCAGCGTCTAAATCTAACTCTTCTTAGCTCTCACGCCCCCAGGTCGTCAAGAAGCTCTGGGAACACATCAAGGCAAATCAGCTGCAAGACCCGGAAAACAAGCGCCAGATCCTGTGCGACGACAAGATGCATGCCATTTTCAAGCAACCCAAGGTAGACATGTTTCAGATGAACAAGATGATTGGGAGCCATCTCTACCCCGTCGAGCAGGAGCAGTAGAAGAAGAGCGGACGGAGTGGACGAGCCGTGGAGGAAAGGTCTAAAGACGACCTCCCCACTGCACCGGCGATCAGCAAATTCACCGGGTTTCTTGGTCGGGTATCAGAGGCAGGACGGCAAACGGACGGAAGGAAGATATGAGATGTTGGTCGACGCCTGCAGACAGGGTGGTCGACCACAAGTTGCTTAGGGATGGTAGTGGTGCACATTGCAGTTATCCTCAAGACTCGGGCAGCTTACCCTCGGAACAATGGGTTCCGTCAAATTCTAGCGCATTTGATTGCAAATACGTACATAGTACCTTGTGGCGATGCAATGCAGCGTGTTTAACAACGTCCATGGATGACGGCCAACCGCCATCAAACCAGCCTGCGGACCAGCCTGCGGACTAGCAGACTTTAGCAGCAGTAAGCTTTGATGGCCAAGTACCGATTCGATGAGTCATTTGGCATACATGCGTGAGCGTCTGCACTCCAGCAAATATCACTTGCTTGTCCCATGTCCATGGGCATGGACATGGACAACGCCACCGCAGCTTTGCCTAGATATGTGGAATGCCTCAATTGTTTGGCCGGTGACTGTCAATCAAACATGCCTGAGCCTAAGTGTTCCGGGGTATTACATAAGCTTTACCACCTGAAGCTTTCACGAGCTACAGGGGTGAATGACGCACACCGAGAGGCGGAGAAACCCCGGTAACGCTTGAGGTCCCACCTATGGAGGGTTTTTTTTTTTCTTTTTTTTTTTAGGTTTTTTTTTTTTTTTCTCCCTCTCACTTTGCTGTCTGGCAGGGGGGACCCTCTCACTGAACCCCGCCATCCGTAGGTACCTGCAGTTTACGACCGCTCAGAAGCATCCACCAATACCAATCCCAACTGTCGAGGGAGGAGCCACACATCCTCGTCCTCACAATTTCGGTGTTCCTCGTCTCGCGGCACCCGAATTAAATAGCTGACAGCCCGCCTTCTCCCCGCGGTCAGCTCTCTTCTGCACATTACTCGATTTTGCCTCCTCCAACATAGCTTAACAAGAACCACACGCACCTCTCGCAAGCTCTTGAAGCTACCGACCCAACACAGCTAAATATTATCGCGCAGCGTCTTCCGGTCAGAACCGTCAGCCCACCTCGACCGAGCCGGCCACGAGACGCGAGACCCTCCCAATCCCCTACGTCTATCCGATACGGTCAAGAACCTGAAGACGATTTCCATGGCGGACGCGCAGGCCACCCCCAATTCCTCGAACCCCTCAAGGGGTAATCGCAACCGTGGAAGGGGTCGCGGGGGAGGTGGTGGTGGTGGAGGAGGAGGAGCAGGAGGCAATGCCGGTTCTCGCGGCCGGGGACCGAGGGGCGGACGTGGAAAAGGCAGTAACAACGCCGGCGCAGCCGCCCAGTCGAATCCTTCCAGCGCACCTCAAGCGGCCTCGGCTAAGACCGAAGGGAAGCTTCCTGTCCGCCCCGCGGCCGACGGCGACGATGCCAGCACCGACGGCGAGGTGTGCTTCATCTGCGCAGAGCCCATCAAGTTCCACTCGATCGCCCCCTGCAACCACAAGACGTGTCACATCTGCGGTCTGCGCATGAGAGCCCTCTACAAGACGAAGGACTGCGCCCACTGTCGTGTAAGTCTCTCTTGCTGTCCCAGCAGTCCACGCGCTCAGGCTGACCCGGACGTAGACATCATCTCCCTTTGTCATCTTCACCGATGATGCGGACAAGAAATACGAAGAGTACACCGATGCCGACATCACGAGCTTCGACAGCAATATCGGCATCCGATACACCAACGAAGAAATCGTGGGCGACACTGTTGTCCTGCTGCGCTACAACTGCCCGGCCGATGACTGCGTCTTCGCCGGCCTGGGTTGGCCCGACTTACACCGACACGTCCGCTCAGTTCACGGCCAAAAGATGTGCGATCTCTGCACCCGAAACAAGAAGGTCTTTACCCACGAGCACGAACTCTTCGCGGACAAGGAACTCGAGAGACATATGAGACATGGCGACGATAAGCCTGGAGCCGTCGATCAGACGGGCTTCAAGGGACACCCGCTTTGCGGCTTCTGTGGATCACGCTTCTATGACGACGATAAGCTCTTCGATCATTGTCGCGAGAAGCACGAGAGGTGCTTCATCTGCGATCGCCGAGACTCGAGGCACCCCCACTACTTTGTCAACTACCCC
The DNA here is from genome assembly GCA_014235955.1 of Colletotrichum sojae. NCBI lineage: Eukaryota > Fungi > Ascomycota > Sordariomycetes > Glomerellales > Glomerellaceae > Colletotrichum > Colletotrichum sojae. The sequence continues at coordinate 69,632 of WIGN01000102.1, read as the reverse complement.
GCCCTGGAAAAGCATTTCGAGAAGGACCATTTCCCCTGTCTCGACAGGGAGTGTTTGGAAAAGAAGTTTGTCGTCTTCGAGTCGGAGATGGATCTCAAGGCCCATCAGCTGGAAGAGCACGCCAACTCTCTGTCCAAGGATGTTCGGAGGGACGCCCGCGTCGTCAACATGTCTGGCTTCGACTTCAGGTCGTCGTACGAGAACGAGCGAAGAGGAGGAGGCGGAGGAGGCGGATCGGGCAGCGGACGACAAGGCCGTGGACGTGGTAGGGACCCCAACGCTGAGCCGGTACCCGCAAGCTCCGCCCAACCGCTCCGTCGCGACGAGCTGGCGTTCCAACGGCAGATGGCCATCCACTCGGCCCAGTCTGTTTCCAACCGCACCTTTGGCGGCCAGCTTTCCGCGCCCTCCTCGACACCACAGCCGGCGTCGTCGCGGCAAGGAGGATCCGCCGCGGCTCCCGCATCTTCTCGGCAGGCGCCGGCTCCCGTTCCCGCTCCGGCTCTGGCGCTTCCCACGACGGCGATGGAACAACTGAGCGTAACCGATGTAGCCTCGTTGCCACCCCAGGAGAGGGCAACGATGCTTCGTCACCAATCAGTCATCGAACGCGCCTCGAACCTGCTCGGCAAGGATGAAGCCAAGATGCGCACCTTCCGCGAGTACATTTCGTCCTATAGGAAGGGCAAGCTCACGGCGCCTCAACTCGTCGACGCCTTCTTCTCCCTCTTTGCCGACACCTCGTCCAACGCCCTCGGAACCCTGGTCCGCGAGGTGGCCGACTTGTTCGAGGACAAGAGCAAGGCTTCCGGCCTCACCCGCGCGTGGCAGGACTGGCGGGCCATCAACGAAGACTACCCGTCGCTGCCCGGACTGGGCGGCATGCACGGCGCCACCACGGCCTCGAGCGGATGGGCCAACGCCGCCACCGCCTCTCCCGTTGCGCCCGCCGCGGCCCCCAGCCAGAAGCACTCCAACCGCGTCCTGCGGCTTAAGAACAGCACGCGCGCTGGTGCCGCGGGCCCCAAGCCCGTGAAGCCCTCCGCCGCGTCGAGCAGCTGGGTGGCATCTCCCGCCGTCAGCCGCCCACCAGCGCCGTCCGCTTTTCCCTCCCTCCCCCCCGCCGCCTCGTCTTCCTCGTCCTCCTCGGCACCCGCCCCCCGACCGTCCTGGATCGGCCCGAACAACCCGTCCGCAGGCAACAGCAGGTCCTCCGGCCCGGCCTCGCGCCCGGCCAACAGCGCAGACGCCTTCCCTGCCCTGCCGCCGGCCCAGAAGCCTCTCACCACCATCTTTGGCTACGGCGGAGGCAGGGGCGTCAGGCGAGATCTCGGCGGCGCCTCCGGCAACTTCAGCTGGGGCTCCGCGCCCGGCAGCGGCGCGGCGAGCGGCAACGCCTCGGAGAGGGAGGAGGACGAGGCCGCGCAGACGGGCGGCAAGAAGAAGAAGGGCAAGAAGGTGCTCGTGCAATGGGGTTGATACCTTACATTTCTGGCCTTCGCGGCCAACCACAAAGCTCTCGTGTGGTCTTTCATGTAGGCGATGAGCCATGTATGTGATGTCGGTGGAGGTTTTGACCATGACTGGCACGGAGTTGACGGAGAGTGGAAATTTAGTCTCACGAACGAGTGAAGAAGCGAGAGTAGATGAACACCAAGACAGAATAGAGCAACCATGACAGCGTTTGGCAGATTGCATCTTGCCCCATCAATCGAGAACCCGGATGTGCCTTTCATCAGACATGACCCGCAAGAGCCAGCTAGTGACATTGAGATCTGGGGGTTAGGTGCGAATGAGCAATGACAACCCGATTGCTTGGACAACCAACCCACCCACTGCCGTATTGGCTTCCCGTCAACTTGCCCGATGCTCAACCTCGAGAATTTACCAAACCATGGGCGTTGGTTAGGTTGTCCTCAAGTAGCAGGGCCCAGGAGGGGCACACGGACGATCCTTGGCCACCAAAGGATGCGCAGGGTCAGATACAGCACGCTCTGATCAGCTTCGTGCTCCCACGACACCAAGGCCGGCAGCAGGACAGACAGAACCGAGGGCACATTGGAAGCGATGAGAAAAAGACAACCTGGTTGGAGGCATCAAACATGAATCAATTTTAGAGACCCTGAGGCTCGTAGTACTCCTTAAAACGATCGAGACTATCCCACTCCACACTCCACACAACTTGCCAGCAGTCAATCAGCAATCTGGGGAACCGAACGGTCCAGAAAGACAGATACCCATCAGGCAGGGGCCCCACGGCCCTCTTCAAAGAGTCGGGCATATCCTCGTAGTGGTTCTTCTTGTTGCGGAGGGCACGCAAAAGATCAAGCATCCTCGTTCCCGTGTATTTACGCTGCTTGCCGAGAGAATCGACAAACTCCCGGGGAAGCTGGCGCAGGAAGTCGCCCTTGGTAATAGCAGGGGCGAACTCTTCCAGATACGCCAACGGGGGGCTCGGAGGGTCTCTGGGCTCCTTCTCGAAGTGGTCCGAGACGTCACACAGGAAAGCAAGACGCTTCTTCGCCGGCCAGAAGAACGGGTGAGCCATAACTTCGCGGGCTGTCGGGCGCTGCTTGGGGTCGGCGCTCAGCATCTGCTTGATCAGGTCCTTGGCTTCAGGGGCCACGTCGCCGAGCGACTCCAGAGGAGTCAAGTTGAAGTTGCCCTTGCGAATGTTGACTTCCCTCATGTAGCGGTCGCCACAATCGAAGGGATGCAAGCCATTCGTCAAGACGTAGAAGAACACCAGGCCCAGACTGAAGATGTCGATCGAGCGGGTCGCACGGCGGTTGGACATCATGTCAGACCCCACAAGAATCGACCCAGACCCACTGTTGATGCTGTCAACCATGGCAATGTCCCTGGCGTCATCATCAAGCAGAAGCTCCGGGGCGCGCCAGCCAGATGTTCCGGCTGCGCGACCCGTCGTGGCACCGAACGACGACTGCCCACCCTCCAGCTTCTTGCACAGACCGAAGTCGGAGACAAGGAGCCGGGGTTTTCCATTCTTGTCCATGTTGACCAGGATATTCTGCGGCTTCAGATCGCGGTGGACGATGCGAAGCTCATGCAGATGGCTGATACCGTTGGTGATCTGGTACAATACGCCAGGGAGGTCTTGCTTGCCTGCTTGCGCTAGGCTCATGAAGTGGTGCGGCTTCTCGACGACGTCTGCGAGGGAGGCGGCACAACGCTCCAGGGCGATGTACAAAAAGCCATCCCTGATCTGCTGGGCATAGTACCGAATGACGTTCGGGTGGTCGTCACTCTCCCGCAAAAGCCTCGTCTCTTGCGACGCGATGTCGTAGAACTGGATGAGCATGCGCTTCACAGCGACCTCTCTGCCGTCGAACTTGCCGGCAAACACGAGAGTTCCGTTGCTGCCAGTACCCAGTTGATTCTCGGTATCAACTTCAATGTTACCCATCCGAATGATTGGGCCGGTGACGGCTTGCATGTCGTTTGTAACGGTGACAACATCGGGTTCCAGTTGGGTCACCTGTCCTCCCAGCTTCTTGGCCTTGTTCACCGCATCTTCAACGGAGGCGGGTGTCTCGTCTTCGCGTGACTGGGAAACATCTTCCCTCTTCTTTCCCTTGCGATGCTTGGTGCCACCGCGGCGGCCACGATGGGCTCCTTTCTTCTTCTTGACCTCGGGCGTGCCGGGCTCAGGCGGGGTGAGGGACGTCTGGTTGGGCCCAAGAGCAGGCTGCTGCGTACCCGGCTTCTCGGCATCCTGGACTGATGCTTCGGACCCCGATTGAGTGGGAGGTCCGCATGCCACCTCTACCTCGGCGTCGGGCCTGGGCTCGGGAGCAGGCTCTTCGATCTTGGGCACGTCGTGTTGAGGAGTGTGGGGCTTGACGATCTCGTCATGAATTGTCGGCTCTGGCGTGACATCGCCACCGTCCTCAGTGTCCGAGGCAACCTCGTAGCGCTTCTTCCACTTCGTTGTTTTGGTCTTGTACCATCGACGGAGATCCTTTTGGTACATGAAGAGGAACGATCCGATGAGCAAGAACAACACTGGATTGGAAAAGAAGTCGATAAATCTGTTCGACACATGCTGCGGGATCGACTTGACCTTGTTCACGATAGTCGGCGTCTCCACCGCGTCTTCGGGCATCGCCGTGGGCAGCATCGAGTCGTTCTCGGGGTCGACAACGGCATCAGACGCCTCCGGTCGGCCGGGCAGACTCGGAGGTTGGTAAATCTTGCCCCTGTGGACGGCATCCATGTGATGGGTGCCAATCATGGCCCGGATGCGCTGCGTCTCGTTCATCTTTTCCCATGGGTGACCCAGCTGCAGCCAGTCGGGCTCCGAAGTTTTGGCGACGGGGGCGTCGACGATGAGAGGGTAAGAGCGCCCGGACAAAGCATACCAGTTGCCAGTCTCGGTCTGGTTGACAAAGATGCGCTGGCTTCTGATGCGGGCCATGCTCTCGTCCTTGGCCGGCGGAACCGGCTGCGGGAGGACAACGAGATCCGGATTGCTCTCGGGGGTGACTCCCCACGGCCTACAGACGTCAAAGACCTTGACGACGGGAGACGGGAACTTCTCGCTGCAGAAGGCCGCCTCGTTGGAACTAGCGTAGTCGAACCCGTAGATTCGGCCATCGTGCCTGCTAGTGTGGTACCGGTCGTCAATGGACTGGTGGTACTGGTTGAGAAGATCCCAGTCGTTGGTGTTGGGGGTCCAGTCAAAGTACTTGAGCGTCGCGATTGGACGTCCGTCCTTGCGAGCGATGCCGACCTCGTACTCGGTGCGGCCTAGGGTAATGGTGCCCGTGGAACTGCACTCCTCATTGTTCTGGTCGTACAAAGCGGTGGGTCGCAGGCAGCTCTCTTCCTGGTTGACATGGGAACCCCCAGACCCGAACCACTTCAGGACTCGGCCTGTGGCGGCGTCGAGGGTGATCATGGTGGTCTTCTTAGTACCAGTGTAGACAATGGGAGGGTTCTCGAGGGCGGATGCGCCCTCGTCGACCATCTGCTTCATGGTCAAGCCGGTGGACAGGAGCCTGGGCTCGCTGGCGCCGGGTACCCAGTAGAAAATATCTCCATCCCGGTTGGGCTCGATGGCCCAGACGTAGTGGTCGATGAAGTTGTAGTCGTCGTCCAGGTCGGACGCGTTGAGGCGGTAGTGTTTTGTTTCCACCATTGAGTGGTCGACCTCGAGATGCCAGCGTTCGACAGCGGTTCGTCGATCGCTGGCATAGAGGTGTCCATCGACGGTCGCCAAGAGGACAAAGTCTTCTACTTCCCAATCCTTCAGACTCCGCGCATGGTGCTGCGTAGAGATCCCAGAGGCCCCGCCAACACGGGACGCGATGGGTCGATGTCCGGAAGATGGTGCTCGGACGGACTGTGCCGGAGCCAAAGTTGCGATGGCGCTCGCATCGTTAGAAATGGGTACATTTTCGGGAGTGTTTCGACGGTGTGTTTGTTGAGTGTTCTTGGACGTCACAGAGTTTCGACGTCTCGAAGGCTCGGCAGCATTGTCGGCCTTGATGGTGGCAGCCCAATTGCGGGCGCCCTCGGGGTGGATATCGTGTATGGCTTCATGTTGGCTGCTTCCAGCGGCGGGCTGTCCATGGTTGGAGTCAGAGATTTGTCTTTGGGACGGTGACTGCGGAGAGGTCGGACTTACCCGTACTCGTTGGACTTGTTGGATGGGTTCGATAGGTTGCTGTTGTGCGTCGGCGAGGGGGATGCACGAGATGACGAGGACGGCGAGAGCGAGGAGGGATGTGCGCTGGTGAGCCGCGCGCCTCCGGTCGCCAGGAGGCCGTCGCAGCATGATGGGGCGAGGTTGCGGTCGGAAGGGATTTACATCAACGCTTCCCAGTCGTTGTCGAGGTGCAGGCGAGACATAGGAGCAGCTCAGGCCGCGAGTGAGAAGGTTGTCGTCGGGGTCTAGTTCGAGTTCGGGCTCGGGAGTGTGGTGGTATTGGTGTTGGTGTTGATGTTGGTAGTAGTAATTGTGGTTCGACAGCGCAAGTGGGAATGGACCATGTGAATGTGGGCTTGGGGCTTTCGAACTAAATCGGAGCCCAGCAGGTAGGTCCAGGAACAGCCAGTGGGAATGGAGCCGGCTGCGGGTATGGTCCAGTTGTCTCCAGTAGATGGATGGAGTTGAGGAGGTGACGAGGAGGTGAGAGAAGGCGGTGATGGATGGAAAAGAGCGGGAGGCGGGAGTTGGGAGGACGGAAGGTTTTGGGGCGCGGGAGGGAGAGAAGGAAGGTGGACGGGATGGGATGGGATGCAGCTCGGGCGCCGTGGTGGTTCGTTCGTTCGGGAAAGAGGGATGGGGATGGGGATGGATGGTAAGCGGGATGAGCAATGAGGGTTTGGGATAGGATACCTGCTATGCCACCTATTATTTCCCCTTCTGCTATGTAATTTTCCCGCTGTCAGCTTCACAGTCTTCGCTGGTTGGCCTTCCTTCTTTTTTTTTTGCTCTTTCGTGCTCTTTTAATTTTTTTGGCTGAAGCACCTAAGCACCGAGGGTACCTGGTCTTGTATGGATACTCAGGTACATTACGCAGGTACCTCCCCACCTTTTGTGTGGTGGCTGCGACCTCAATACCCGGCCTGCGGCAGTCACTTCAGCCCGTCAACCCAGCCTCTACTCTGAATCTCTCTACTGCCCGGTCTTTGGTACATTTCTTGAAAGGTACCTATTTCTCGAGGTCGAGCTGAAGATGCCGCGTACGCGTAACTTCTCCTTACCGTTTATGGACTTGGTGTAAGCCTGGTTCTTAGCCGAGTCATCGTCGCACACAAAAAATATTATTCGACGTCTCAAACAAACTGACCGACCTTTTTCTGCTGGGCCGGGCTGCAGTTTGCTGCTGCTGCTGCTGCTGCTGTTGTTGTTGGATACCTATGCATAGGTACCCAGGCACACGGCGTGCTACAATGGCATGCGGCCGGGCCTGGTTGTGGAAGGCAAGGGAAGCAAGCAGCAATTGTGGCCTCCCCTCCCCCCCCCCGACGGGGACTCGTACCACAGTGACGGGGATTGCGTCTCTGGAAGGGGGGCCGAAGGGAACCTCAGGCTCCAAGGGGATGGCCGGACGGGCGCCGCCTGTGGTTCTGGGGAGGCACCCGAGGTGAGGGTGCAGCAAGCCTGAGGAAACACTAGGCCGCCTGAGGAACAACTGCGCAGTACGTTGGCACGTCCAAAGAGACACTGTCCTGAACACTGTGCAGCCCCGCCATTCCCGTCAAGCGAGGCCCACTTAGAATCAGTCAGTCAACCAGTCAGAGCCCGGTGTTACTCCCCCAGTTTCGAAAGGGAGGAGCTGTCTGTCATGTTCCTCATTGGTCCAGTGTTGAGGGGGGGACGCCCCTGGGACACCTCAAACCGTGGCAACCCAGATCGCGGGGCTCTTTTTGCGAGAATCATTCTCAAAACAAACGGGAACTCGAGTGGAAAAGCGGGATGTTGGCATAGACACTAACGGGTAGGTAGTGCAGTGTAGAAACGTACACTTGTGATGCGGGGATTTGGAGGTTTTGTCCTTTTGAATTGAAAGTCAAGGTACATACGCCACCACCTAGGTATATTTCCTGCCAAGGCATCTTATCGTCCCGTCAAAACGGCACGACAAACTCTTAAACCCTCTCGATAAGCAGTGCCCGTGATTTCAGGGTCCCTGCAGTCTTAGGTCTTAGGGCTCCGACTCCCGAGCCCTTAAACGCCAGGCCCCTAGCCGCCGCGCTCGGAACGGCAAGCTGGCAAGCTGGGTTGTTGGCGTTCTAGGGCGGGCTGGGCTTTTTCCAACTTGCAAGCAACCCGGCCAAGGACCGGACTGGGTAGTCGTTGTCGTCGCAGCGAGCAAAGGTTCCGTCAAAAAGGCCAGCACAGTACGAGGCCTGGACAACACATAAGCCAAGGTACCCCTGAACCTCGGGACTGCTCCCCGGGGACTCGGTGGCGAGCACTCGGCGGTGTCCGTTCTCCGTAAGGAATAGGATATTATCTACATAGTACTTGTCGTGCTTGTCTATCTACGTCGAAGGCTCTTCATCCTCGTCTCCTGCAGCGGCTCTTTAGCCGAGTCTGTCGGTGCGGCAGACTATCCCTCGACGATTATGACGGCGTTGCTGATCACGCGTTGAAGATCAGACACAGTGTCCATCAATAGGAGAGACCATCACCCATGACGGGATGCGGGTGTTCCTGCAGGTTGTCGTCGCCGCTTTGGCGTGCCTGAAGAATTGAGCCGGAGGGCTGACTTCACCTAGCCCCCGCCGCTGGTTAGGTACCTCAGCTCAGGCTAAAAGTCGCCGGGACAGCCCACCGGCTTGGGGGTTTGGGGGTTGACAGGCGCCTGTGATGCGGTAGTAGGTAGGTAGCAGTACGTATACTGCGACACCTGTGCTGCGCTATCACACTGTGTCATTCGTCTTAGTCATCCCCACACGCACTGTGGGTCTGCGACTGCGTCCAGGGTTGCTCGCCACCCCCTGATACTTGTGCAGGTCCTGAATCTGACGATGCCGCCTACGAGAATGGCAGCACGTGCCCGAGGTGCTCAAGTGCTGTAAACTTACGAATCCTACCTACCACAGCAATAGTGCCTATCACGGCTTGTTAGGTAGGGGGAACTTGTGTGTAGGTACTCTGAGGCAGACACGGAGAGACACATCGGAACACCATCAGCCCTGATATGCAGACGCGGAACGGCACCATCCTTCCCTCCCCTCCCTTCTCAGTCAGGCCAGCTGCCGGTCTTCCTTTTCCTTCCACGAACGTCGCGTTTGACCTCTCCCAAGAGTCCAGGGTCGCCCGAACCGTTTGTCGAACCTCTGGAACCTGGCAAGTGACAAGACGAGACACCCTAGACATGGACATGCCGCTCTCCCTCCCGCCGCATGGCATTCTTGGCCTCGAAGCATTTGAACTTTTGGAGGACGATGGGACGGATCGACTCCCTCTCGTCCGCCCATCTTGATCCCATCATGCACGTCCCTTGCATCGCCATCCTGCGAGCAGCCGTCAGTGGTACTCCGCACTCGTGTACGGAATACCCCCTTGATAGGGCAGACAGGGAAGTATGTCGTAGCACAAGGGCCGAACAAAAGGGAGAAAAGAAGAGGGAAAAAAGGAAAGAAAAAAAACTCGACCCCCCGTGTCCCCGAATCTTCCACCAAACTTTCCCGACGTCGAACCTACGGCATTGATGGCCGGTTGCGCCCGCGGCCTCACGGCACGGACAAAGCGCTGCCCCACGACTCGGGAGACTTTGGCGTCTGCCGCCTAGCACGTATCATGCCGCCAGCCACCGACGACATACCATGTCTCCTTCCCCCCCCCCCCTTCTTGGTGCTTCACATTGATTGTCACTCGCATCACCGGCGCCAGCCAGCATTCATCAATCGAACCTCGATCGTTGATGTTTTGACCGTGCCGCGTCGCAGGTACGTACGCATTGTACGTACATCCATATCCCTCCCCCGTAGCCCTCGTCTGCCGGTCTCCGCCGTTGGGCCCGAGAGCGAGGTCGCGGGTCCTCCTCGCCCCATCCCATGGAAGCTCGAATGCTCAAGCTCCATCCCTTCCAGGGCGGGGCGACAGAGCTCTCGCGGCATTGAAGGTCGAGGGCCACGGCCCGCGGGTGTGCGCGGTTCACTGTGGTGATCTCAGGTTCAGGGCCATCATCTGGCCTCGGCCCTCCCTACGCAGCTCGCCAAGGACCGGGATTGATACGACGTCGGTCATGGCCTGCTGTATCCGCACGACTGGTGGCCGTACTAAATTACTAAATGAACCTTCTCTCTGCGGGCTAAAAGAGGCATTCGGCCCGCTCGAATATTGCACACATTTTTACACACACTTTTCGCGGATGTGTGAGTCAAAGGGTGAAATAAAATCAATTGAACGGATGGGGCTTCTATCTCGCGTGCTCGCTCAATTATCATGGCGCTCCCCCAACACGAGCAAATCCCCCGGGGGACGCTGCGCCTTTGCCAGGATGCACCGTTGCGAGCTTGCGCAGGGCCAGGCCGAGCCCAAAACAACTTCAGCGGATCCCACCCGGACGGAGCCCGGCAACATTCGCGCAGGCCGTCCCGTCCGTAGGTCCCCCGCCCTTGGATAGGTATTTGTGGCTGACGGCTTGCATTCTGCTGCCCGTCTGCCACGCCGTGTCATGCATGCTGCGAAGTTGCTTTTTTCCCCCCAACCAACCAACTGCCGCACATGGGAGATATGAAGAGGCTCAGCGATTGCCGCCCCCTTGCTCGCCAACGGTCTCAGGCGGAGAGTTTTTTGGGGGCTGTTTTGCCTATGACTGAGAGGAATGTAAAGGCCTCAGTCGTCGAGCAAATTCACCAGGTTAGGTTCGGAACCGATGTTTGTGGTAGGTAGATCGTCAAATTCGTTCGTCTATCTGGGTTCTACCAAGGGCTGAGCTTCTTTCTTTCTCATGCTTCTGCTCCCTCGCGTCTAGTAAGAGCTATGAATCGGGATATTACTCATTAAGGCATCGCCCCCCGCCTATGTATAAGGGGCCCTGTATAAGGCATCGTTGACCCTTTGTGTGTGTAGTAAGAAGTATGGGCAAAGGTCGAAAATATGGACAAAAGAAAAGGCCGCTTTTTTTACACCAACACCAGAAAACTCCTCGAATCTTTTGTTGAAGTTCGCAAACATAACCCTCATGCCGTTCTAGCTTAGCACGTGGGGCCGAGTCCGACGGCTACCAAGAATGTTAGTGATTGACTCTTGTATCAAGTCTCGAACGGTCTGGACTTACAGTTGGCAAACAGGCAAAAGGTGTCAGCGTGGAACAGGTTCTTCTCGCTCGGCAACGTCTTGATGGCTTCGTAGCCGTAAACACCCCAATCCAGCGTGCCGCGGATCTGCGTCAGGTGCGTCATCTCGTGCAGCGTCGTCGACGCCTGGTCCTGGGCGTGGCACGTCGTCGTCAGGGGCGGCAGCGCGTTGAAATACAGCGGGCAGTTTACCATGTACCTCAGCGAGGGGACGGTGTAGGCCAGGACGCCCTCCTTGCACGAGTTGTACACGTCGGTGCAGTACAGGCTCGAGACGCTGACGGCCTTGAGCCGGCTGGTGCACTCCTTGGCGACGCGCTGGAACGTGATGCTGATGTTGCGCCGGGCCTCGAGCGTCGTCGTCTTGAAGTACTCGTTCAGCCGGCGCGCGTCGCGCATCGCCGCGACGCTGGCGTTGGAGGCGAGCGTCGCACAGTTGCCGAGCGCCGTGTTGACCGCCTGGTTCTGCGCCCGCGTGCAGCCGGCCTGGATCACGACCCGCTTCGACTCGGCGTGGAAGTCGCGCCGGGTGATGGCCGCCTGCGTGCCGTTGACGTTCTTGATGGTGAGGATGTTGCTCTTGAAGGGGATGTAGCCCTCGACCTTGGTCGAGTTGCCCGTGGCGTACGGGATGCCACCCGCGGCCGAGACCTGGTAGTTGCCGCCCGGGCTGAGGTCGTGCATCTGGCCGAAGTCGAACTTCATGATGACGGTCTGGTTGGGCTTGATCACCTGGAAGGCGTCGTTGGTGATCAGTTCTGGTGGTGCGATGCGGAGGCGGACACCATCAAAGGGCACTCGGCCGTCTGTTCGGTCACGTGTTAGTCGCCGTGATGCATTATGCTGATCAGGAAGAGGCTTACCCTTGTTGAAGACAGCCACCTTTTCAACGGGCGCGCTATCGAGAATGGTGCCGGTAGCGAAGAGCTTGAGCTCTGAGCTGCCGGGGTTGGTGAGAGCCGCCTCGAGACCGGTGTTGCCAATGCTGGTGATGTTGAGCAGCAGCTCGACCAACGGGGTGGTGTCTCTCTTCTCGGCGCTGACCGGGCCGGCAGCCGCCAAAGAGGCGAGGAGGGGAAGAGCTGCGAAGTATGATTTCATTTTGACTGTTCGAGTCGACGGTTGTTGAGTGTCGAAGTGGATGAGTTGAGGAGGTTGTTGCTGTTGAGGGTGATGATCCGAGTAGGAGTTGTTGACATGGTGCGGTTGCACAAGCCTTTATATTGAACCTTGATCAACCCAAGTTGCCCGGTACGGCACCGCAGGTTGGCGTCAGAGGAGTCCCCAGATGCGGACGACAAATATGGATCCATCGGGAACCAAGCCACGGAAACTGGTGTCCGGGCGGCTCCAGGCGGCTCGTTCTAGAGCTAGGCCGTCTGGAAAGGGTCCGGCGAGACGATCTGGCCCGCACGGTCTACGGGAATCAATTCGCTACGACGGAAGGCGTCTGCCAATGTCGAGCTAGAAAGGCTGGGTGACGGTGCCAGTCGAGATCTACAGGGGATCAGGAAGAAGCCGTGTGTGTTCTACCCACACCCTCCGCGGAGACCAATACGAAAAAGCCGTACGCGGTGCAGAGAGGGAAGAAGGGTCCAAAAGCCGGCAAGGGCGTCCAGCCAGGCCGAGGGGTCTGGAGAGGAGACACGGTTCCAGCGAGGAGGGAAAGACACGCTCAGCAAGCCACAAAACACAGATGCGGACACGTCAATGAGTCCAGAGGCGCCCTCCAGTCCAGCCATCGGGCCTCGATCCCAGTCCAGTTCTGGCGTCAGCGGCCATCGACTCATGATCCGCGTGGAGACCCTGACGGAGGACAAGCGCTGTGCCTGAAGATCGCAGAACCTTCGGAGCCAATGTCCACGGGAGCCACGAGACATACAGCTACCGGGCATCCCCTCGAGGAAAGATCTGCAGAACGAAGTTTCCTGCCGAAGAAGATTACCTGAGCTCTTCGGGGCCCAAGGGACCCACCCCGAACGCAAACGGCATCGGTAGTGGGTGGCATAAAGAAACGGCCGCAGAGGCCCGAAGGGGGTGTGCGTGTCCGCTTCCGCGACGCCAATCTTACCGGACCCTGTGGAAACTGTGGGAAGGTCTCAGGGAGAACAAGGGTGTAGTCGAGACAGGCGCAATCGAGAGTTCGCCCTAGGCCGGGCGCGAGACATGGTCCTGGCTGTGTACGCAACGACAATGAACGGCCACGCGACGCCGGAACAACTCACTTTGAAGGTCGAAGATCATTGTGCTCATGATCTTCTAGAATGCCGTCAAAAGATCTGCGGGATCATTGGGATGGGCGGGATTTGAAAGGAATTCCACCTCATTTCAGAACTTGGCAGATTTCATTCCGACGCAAGACCTATGTCTCCGTCGGCGGATCTCGGTCGTACGAATAATCGGAGCCGGCGCCGGGTGCACGTGCACAAGCCACCGGAGCGGAGTGGGTCGGACGAGTCCAACTCGGGTCGGCGCCGGAGCGCGGACGTCGAACCCACCACCACTAAGTCACTACGGTACTAGGTAGGCGGACGGGGTGACTAACGTCGTTCGACCTTCCTTTTTTGGTCCGTGGACCGCCCTGTTTTTTCCAAGCATGTCGGTTTTCCGCTACAGCACCTCCCTGATACTACATATCTGTGTAGGCGGTTTCCTTAGCGTCGTCTCATGTCCCGCAGTCTGCATCAATTGCTCTGCGGCACCGGCGGGTGACGGCATGCATTAATACGGTGTTTGTATCGCGCGTCGCTGCAGAGTGCGGGGTTACCCGCTGCTGGTTGTTTCGGTGTTGTTCTTTCCAGCTGTTTGCGCACGCAACCATGGCGGCAACGACTTTTAGCCACGATTGTGTGTCACTACAGTTTAGGACATGTGTCGATAGGTACATGAACCATGATCACCATAGTAACTGACTTCCCGGCATATCGGTTCATGCAGAACGGCTCCGTACGTAAGCCACTTACAGCTTACATCTCTTTAGAGAGTGTGTCTTTTCAATTTCTCGTGAAGCGGTTGAATTCCAGCCCGATACCTAGTATCGCAGCTAACATCGTGTGGCTCAGTCCGCTCAACATTCCACTGACCGCCTGTCCTTCTACTTCGAGATTAGCTTCATGAGGCGCTTGCTTGTGCACTCCATTCACAGAGCACGTTGAGAACTACTTTGCATAGGCAGTTAGGAACCTTACCTCAATGGAATTAAGCCACGGGACATAGAACCTGGACGAGTTACCAGCTGTGTGGGAAAGAAAAGACCGCATTCATTCGCCTTGCGTCATTTGGCGCCTGCCATCCTATCCCATCCCATCCCACCTGCCTCTGCCTGCCATATCGGGAAGCCTTACCGTCCGATGCACCCAGGTGGCCGCCCTCTACCCCCTTGCTCCCTTGTATCTGCCGCTGGCTACTACCACCACCATCGTAGCGAACCACGTTCGATCTCAAACTTCACTTCTACATCCTTCAGTCACTTCGCACGTATCCCCAAGAACGTCCTAGACTTCGCTTCCCTAAACCCCGCACCACGCTTCATGAGCAAGCCGTCCAGCCGCTCCTACACCGGCCCAATCATCCTCAGCATCGTCATCTTCCTCGTCCTCGCATCCTGGAGTCACGGCTCCTCCCGAGACACCAAAATGTCCCAAGAATCCAGCTCCCAGCCGGCCGTCGCGCTATCCAAGCTCACCATCCGCATCCGTCAGACGCAGACCTCCCCTCCCACCCTGGCGCTCTCCGTCACGAACGACAACACCTCCCCGCTCACAATCCTCCGTTGGGGCACGCCCCTAGACCCGATGGCCCTCCAGCTCGGAGTCCTCTCCGTCACGCCCGAGGGCAAGGACGCCCCGCTCGAGCTGCCCACCATCGCTCTGCGCCGCGTCATGCCGCCGCGCGACGAGGACAAGGTCACCCTCCACCCGGGCGAGAGCCGAGAGAACGAGGTGGTCCTGCGCGAGACCATGCTGCCGTTTGAGGAGCTTGGGAAAACGGCTCGAGTGGCGGCCAAGGGCAACTGGCAGGCCGTCTGGCCGACCACGGCGGACCAGCTTAGCACCGAGTTGGTTGAGAAGCTTCAGTTTGGCGAAGGCGTTCTGACGGGCGAGTTTGAGACCGAGGCGGTTGAGATCACTATCCCGCAGTAGGAAAGCACCTCGCGCTGCTCTTCCTCGCCATTGATATAGGTAGCTCTTCGATAGTATCCCACTTGAATACCTATCTCTCTGCTTGCCGACCACGAGCTGCCCCTGCTGATCCCCGCTGCCTGTGCGCGCCCAGAGACCCGGGAGCCTGGGACAGAGTTGCGTCGAAAACGTGGTTTCGGCATGCTCAGTGACATATCGCCCGACAAGTGACGTATGTCTGCGTTCTGGACGGGCCTCTTACCTGGGGAGAGACACCCAGGGCCAACGGATTCAGACATTCCAGGGCCTGTGGACGAAGGCGCTCACCAGGGTCTCGTGTTAGCTCGCCCAAAACATCAACACTCGTCCTCTTTGTGCCCATATTTTCGCATTGCCGGCAGCCTCTTGTCTCTCAAAAACAAGATTCAGTGACAGCCTGATTTCTCTTCTGGTGTTATGTCCCAAACCCTGCCGAGGCAGATGCCGAAGTTCCCCATATCCAACCCAGATCCAGCATGCCGGGCCGGCTACCATGATGATCGACCATCAAGATACCGAACATGGCCCTAGTTCAACGGAGGGGGCTCCCAGATCTCTGGGCAAAGAGACAACTACCGACCAATTCGGGAGCCAACTCGCCCCGAGGGTGCACCATTCTTTCCGGACAGGCTACCAAACTAGCAATCTTTAGCACCGAACCTCTCGTCCGCGGGCGCTGCGATATAGGACCCGGGGCCACCTCGCCACCGCGATGGACGCACGCCTTCTCGACACCATCTCCCATCTTACTTTCCCACAGGGTCTCTAAGATTGATCGAGTCTGGGCCCCGTCACACGAGAATCCCGACTCGTTCCCTCCGCGCGCCAGGCTTGCCGCCGTCGCGGTCCGGTTCAGCCTTCGCGTGGAACCACGTTAGGTCCTCGCGAGAGAGCGAGAGGGGCAACCCTCTTTTTTCCCTGGGAAAGATGCTTGTTCTGCTGCAAAAAATGCCATGCGACTCGTCGCAAAGGAGGGATGGGATATCGACTTCCGCATGCAGACCAGACTCTTGCTTGTTGGTGGCCCGAGGGGTCCAACAGGGGTCCAAAGCGCCGGCAATTCAACGACGATACGGCGCGGGCACCGGGCTCTCTTGGCCACGGGGAGGAGATAGGTAAGCAGATAGTCAGAACAGTCCATCTACACGTCCGTAGACCATCCCAAGGCCTAGGACTTGAACGCTAGACGACCATGTGCTAGCTCTTGGCAAAGGAACCCCGGATATCGTTGCGAGGTGACTGGAGAGCACTTTTGCTAGCCTCTGTCCCCGAGATAATTCAGTTCGTCTCTGGAGCATGGCATTGAATCACACACTATTCCCCTTAGTCCGGGTCCTCGGCGTGGTGTCTCCTCGGTGTGGGATCCTGGACAAGTCGTCCTGACTCGATGATGCGAAGAAGCCTCGGCAGTTGATATCTCGACAGAGACGAGAAGCACTTGAAAACTCGTCCACAGCACACTGGGTTGTGTCCTACGGGTATGGAGGCATGGCCGTCGTAGCGAGAAGCGAATCCTTTGACCATGTACGAGTTCCCTCGTTTGGCTGCCTTCACAAAGTTAGGAGATGTTATATTGCCAACCAGTCTGCAAGTCAACCTCGCTTCAGAGTCCATTGCCTGCCTGACGGGCAACCCAAGAGAGATAACCTGGTGGCTTTGCCACCGTACCATTCTCTCGTCGCATGTGTCGCCAGTGCAGTTCGTATTCTCTGCAAAACTGACCAAGCGAGGCTAGACAAGAGTTGTCAGTCCGGAGATTTCCCCGGCCTTCATCGAGATCCCCAGAGACACCACCCTTCGACGTTGAGCATGTTCCACTCCTCAAAACTCACACCTCACACACGCCCAAGTCGAACCTCAACCAACAAACAATCACCCACATCGAAAACATCATCACGACGGTATATAGCGCCTGCAGATGTTTTCATCCACCCCAACCTCCACACCCGTAAAGCCAAAATACAAATCCTCGAAGCCATCACGCCTCTAAAAGTAGGGGCTACCTTCCCATACCGCCGTCCCCGAGGACCAGATTTTCCTAGTTCCCACACACGAGAAACGCGTGGATCTCACGTTGCCACGAAAACACCCAGAGATAGCTTCCCTCTCGCCCCCGGGTCCTCAACCAACCGCCCGCCACGCGACGTTGTTTTCGTGCGTATTCCCCCCCCCCCCCCCCCCCATCTCTCACGCATCCGAACCCACCTCCAGCCCGTTCACCCACACAAATTTCGAAACCGTGTCTTTCTCTCAAGACCGCATCGCTCGTGGCTTCAAGCCAGACCACGCTCCCAACCCATCGCCACCTCCCAAAGATAGCAGCAAGCACGAGGTTCCCGTTGCCCCCAGCCGTTGCATCTCACCCAATAAGACCGCTCCCCTCGCAGATGTCGCCTTGCCGTGTCTTGCGGTTTCGCCGCAAACCGCCCATGCCGGCCCTCCGCATCCGGAGCCGCAAAGTCCGCCGGGTGGTCTAGAACGGCCTTGGGCGCGCGGCATGCGAAACGGTCGCCGCTAAACTGGGAACGTGGGAAGTTGTGTGTGTGTGTGTGCCTGTGTGTTCCAGGCCAGAACGACCCTGGAAGGAAAACCAAATCAGGCCATTTCAAATTGCTTCACTCTCTCGTGGCCCAGTCCCGTCTTCATCACGCCGTAAGTGATTGTGGACAAACGCCTCTCACACTTACAGTGTACGCACGTGTAGCACAAGCCGCCCCACATGGATACCAACGAACTGCACGAGTAACTCAGGACATAATACCACATACAGGTGCCCATGTCGTTGAAATCACAATAAAGAATGAGATAGCTCCGATGTCAACATGACGAAGTCTGGAGGAAAGCATCTCCGACTCCCCGGCCGGCCGCCCCCAGTCACTGACAGGTCGTCTCGGTTAGCGACTACATAAAGACCCCAGCAGCCTCACTAACACCCGATACCGTGGGGCCGTGCTTCGTTTACCATCAGACGGCCGGCCATTGGCTACATCGCTCGCTTGTTCCCCCGCATCTCCACGACCAGGAGCTGAACTGCATCTCTTCGTTTGTGATCTCCAGGTCGTGTGACCTTTCTGTTAAGAAGCTGCTCAACCCTCCTGAAGCTTGTCAACCAGCGCAGCAGCGATGCCGCAGCTGCCTACTCCCTATATCGTATAGCGCTAACAAACATCAAGAATTTTCAGTTCACTCGAGCTTCGCGCAGTCACGTATTGACCATGTTCAGCGCAAATGTTGTTGCCGGAATGCCCGGATGCAGCGATTCTGTGATTTTCTCATCTACAGATCTTTCGTCTCTAGCATCTATACATCTTGGTCCGATACATCATGCTAACATGTTCGAAGTTTTCTTCGCTTTTGCTCCGATTCATCAACCTCTCTCGGCTGCGACGTCCTGGTCTCTGCATTACCACGGCGTTCAGGACGATCGCGCATTAACGAGACGTGACTGTCGGGCCCGGGGCCTGGCAGGTTGAACAATCATGGATCGCTCCCGCCCTGTACGAGACCATGAGAAGAGGGCGTCCCGGGGACCGGCCCCTGGCATGACACGATCATTTCTTTCTTGCACCTCAACGCTGTCGTTCAAGACACCTCGCCCTTGATGGGGGGAGTGCCGAGGCCGTTGTGGTTGCGGAAGAACAGGACGCCCTTGCCGGCGCCCTCAGCCTGGGCGCTGGGCTCAACCCACTGGCACATACGAGCCGACTTGTACAGAGCCTTAATGAAGCCGACCGGGCCGTCCTTGACATCAGCGCGGTAGTGCTTGCCCATGACGGGCCTGATGGCGTCCGAAGCCTCGTCCGCGTTGTAGAAGGGAATGGTGCTGACATAGTGGTGGAGGACGTGGGTCTCGACGATGCCGTGGAGGAGGTGGCGTCCGATGAAGCCCATCTCGCGGTCGATCGTAGCAGCAGCTCCGCGGACGAAGTTCCACTGCTCACCGGTGTAGTGGGGCAGGGTAGGGTCGGTGTGCTGGAGGAAGGTGATGGCGACTGCAGAAAACGAGGTCAGACTTTGCGAGTGTGATTGACAGAGCGTGGGGACTTACCGAGCCAGTGGTTGACCCAGAGGTAGGGGATGAAGTACCAAACCAACAGGTTGTTCCAGCCGAAGTTCTTGCCGAGGTAGACGAGGGCGGAGATGGTGATGGCCAGGCCAATGTCGGACATGACGATGAGCTTCGCGTCCTTGGCCTCGAAGATGGGGCTGGAAGGGTCGAAGTGGTTAACACCGCCTCCGAAGCCGTTCTTCTTGCCCTTGCCGCGGCCCTCACGCTGGCGCTCGTGGTAGTTGTGGCCGGTGACGTTGGTCATGAGGTAGTTGGGCCAGCCGACGAGCTGCTGGAGGACGAGCATGAGGAAGGTGAAGGCGGGGGTCTCCTCGGTCAGCTCAGCGAGCTCGTGGACCAGGCGGCCGGCACGGGTGGCGTGCTGCTCGCGAGTGCGAGGGACGAAAACCATATCGCGCTCCATGTGGCCAGTGGCCTTGTGGTGCTTGCTGTGGGAGATCTGCCAGCTGAAGTAGGGGACCAGGAGAGCCGAGTGAAGGACCCAGCCAACGGTGTGGTTCAGCGTCTTGGAGGGCGAGAAGGCCTGGTGGCCGCACTCGTGGGCGATGACCCAGAGACCGGTGCCGAAGAGACCCTGGAGAACCGTGTAGAGGGCCCAGAGACCAGCGCGGACAGGCTTGGAGGCGATGTACTCGGGAGTCACAAAGTTGTGGAAGATGTAGAAGGTGGTGGCCAAGCAGACCATGTCGCGGGCGATGTAGGCGAAACCCTTCAGGGCAGAGCGCTCGAAGCAGTGCTTCGGGATAGCATCGTAGATGTCCTTGATGGTGAAATCGGGAGGGGTGAACTCGTTGCCGTACGTGTCGTACAGCTTGCCGTAGTTGGCACTCTTGGGGGCAGCACCCTCAGAGGCGAGCGAGGAGAGGGAGGTGGACGAAGCCGAGGGGCGAGGAGAGTCGATGGGGGACGCAACGGCGGTGGAGGGCACCGAGGCGTCAGTCTCGGTCGTGGAGGTGACAGTACGGCGGAGGACGGGGTTCTTGGCCGCCGGCGTCGACGAGGTGGTGGAAGCCATGGCTGTTTCCTGTGGTGTTGCTTCCGCGGGAAGAACAACTCTGAGGCAGGTAGGTGGCCTTTTGGTGGTGATGGGCTACACTGTTGAGAGGAACAACGAACAGCGTTCCAATGGCCCTTGAGAGAGGAAGGGATGCCGACTGGGACTCGGGTGGGAGGAGAATCGAAGACGAGATGGAGTAGAAGGGAGGGGGTTAATAAAGGAAACAGCAGCTCAGGAAGAACGGCTGGGCAAGGGGGAAGAAAAAAAGTTGGACGGGATCGGGGAATGGCGGAGGCAAAAAGCCAAAATACCTAGTTAGCTAACACCAGACGATACCTGCGTATGCTACTGTATAGCTCGGGAAGGGACCCGTTTGTCAAAACTGTCGCTGGCGGGTGCGTGCCTTCCCAGGGTGATGCGAGGCGGGAGAGGGAGTGGGAGGAGGAGGAAGGTGGTGTTAGTGTAAGTACTTTTACTGTCTTGCAAGTGCAGGTGCAAGTGCCAAGTGCCACAAGGGTCGGTCAGGTACCGCAACGGGAGGTGCAAGGGCCGCTCTCAGGGTACCTCGGGAGGACATAGGGCACTGGAGATACCTCTCTAGTGGGTGAGGTACCTTGAGGCTTGGGAAATAGGGCAAAATAATGCAGGTGGCGCATGCTGTTTAGGCGGGGCAGGGTGTAGCTAACAGAAGGATGAGGTATCGATGTATCCGTCTCTCCATCAGCTGCTTGCTGCTGGTGTCTCTGTCTGTCTCTCTGTCTCTCTGTCCCTCTGTGCTGGTTGTTCCTCGGTTCCGTTTTTGTTGGGGACGAACTGGAGAGGTCGCTGATGGACGTCGCGGGGGCTTGCAGGGCGGGCCGGTGCAAGGGGACGAGGTGAGGAGGAACACCAGAAATGCACCACCAGCTGGCAGGGGGGTGCGGCCGATGCGACGACTGCTGGATTTTTTTCTTGCTGGGCCGGCCTCCACTGGGAGGCAAGAAGAAGCCTGTTACTAATGAGAGCAGCAAAAGCTCTTACTATTATCACCCGTGTTCTCCTCAAGCCCGGACGGAGGGAAGACCACTAGAAGAACCGGAGCTGACCAGGGCATTCGCAGGCAAGATGGATATAGAAGCTCGGGTGCGCATGAGGTACCTATCCTGATGGAGACCAACACGGGCTTTGATATCAAATAAACAAATGCCATGAACACGGGGGACACTCAGCTCCAGCCAGACAGCAGCCACTCATTACGATATTAGGGTATCCGTAGTCTTCACAAGCCAATGCTAGGTAGATGCCGTAGTTGCAGGCTAGATTAATAGTTTGGTAAGTACTTTGGACATCTGCTCGAGAAAAAAATACCGAAAATGGATATGAGAGAGTCTTGCATCTGACTTTTTTCTGAGCAGGCACCCAAAAGTTAAGACGGAGAAAAAAAAAAAAAAAAAAAAAGAACGTGCCAAAAAGTATT
Source organism: Colletotrichum sojae (assembly GCA_014235955.1). Taxonomy (NCBI): domain Eukaryota; kingdom Fungi; phylum Ascomycota; class Sordariomycetes; order Glomerellales; family Glomerellaceae; genus Colletotrichum; species Colletotrichum sojae. The sequence goes on along the minus strand of WIGN01000102.1, from coordinate 48,165 downwards.
TTTGGGACGCAGTAACTAGGCGGTCTGAAGGGTCTTGGGTGAGAATGTAGGTCCAGGTACTTCCACCCCTCCTGCCGCCAGACGCCAGCCACCAGGTGCCTTGTACTGTTTCCACGTTGGAAGGCGGAAAGATACATGACCTCTCGAGGTAGGGTTCGCGATCGCTGTGCTTTTGGTAAGTTCTGCATTGCTGCACAGACACAGGCAAGGAAACCTCGAACCGACCGCGAACCGAGACGTCTGGAAGCGATCCTCTGCCGGCCAGCTGTTGGTTCAGACACGTCTGGATCCTCGCTGCGTCCCCGCTGTGGCCAATGCTAAATGGTGATAATCGTTCCAGCGAAACGGACGCCCCGTAGGTACCTAGCTTTGGAGGGAGGCAAATTGATGGCAAGCACTTACAATATTACTAGACGAATACTGGGAAGCACCTTTAGATCCCAGGTACCGGGAACCTTTCAGAAGATATGAGCAACTAGATAAGGACCTTAGGTACCTAGATACGTCTTGCGGCCACTACAACTCTAGACAGGCACAGGACACGCATCGCAGGGGACTCTCCCTGACGAGGGCGATGAAGGGGTTGTTAGTACCGAGAAGCCTCGATGCCACCCCACCTTCCCTGGAAGGGCTGCGTGTATTACACCGTAGTACCGTTGTACCAAGCACTGCAGCAGTTACCAGCAACACGCAATGGACCTCTCCCACCATCTCAGCCAACTGAGAGACCTCCTCGGCTGTGGTTGCCCTGCTCGTGTCACGAATTCGAGCTTGTGAGAAACCTCACTGCATCTTCGACTTGACCGAAGCCACCAAGCAGTCGCCTCTGCTTCAATTGCCATACCTAGGGGCATAGGTACTGGGGCAAAGCACCCCGCACATGTGCTAACCTCACCGCCTTTCGATTACGGATGGAGCTCCAGTGTGTCTTCTCCTGAACCCGACGGCACCAACAGCCCTGGACCCGCTGGTGGCATGACTTGATTCGCCGATCTTCGACATCACCTAGTGTCAGAGGCTGAAGGTCGGCACGATGGCAAGCTTCCTGCTCCCGTAACCAAAGTTCGTTGATCCCGACATATGCTCGCTATTACAAGACATCCGTGTTGATGGTGAGCCCTGTGCCCGGGAGCCAGATCTGACGTGCCGTTCCAACTGCCAGAGACGTGTCGCCGCTCCCGTGGCCTCTGCCGTGTCGAAATCGTGTTCGCTGGCGTCTGTCTCTGAGCACGCATGGCGAATACCGCATGTCAATTGGCCTTGTTTCGAGCGGTGCAAAAGCCACAGCGGGTCATCCGTCCCTCCTCCGGACAGCGTTGGACTCGCATCACGTCGGTCCGTGTGCATGTGAAGATGACACTTGCTTCCTTGGGTGCTTGGCCAGTGGGAGAGATTCAGATCGGTAAATCCCCCAAGCGCGGCAGCGTTGTCGAAAACGAGTCAGATCTGCGCTGGTGCCGTCGATGCTTGTCAGTCACCACAAGCACAGGCCTGGTGCTCCGAGACCCGGCTTGTTGCTCGTTGCTCGTCCATCGCCGCCCCCGTTTTCTCTTGTTGCTTTCGCCGATTCTCTCCGGACTGACATGACATCAGGAGATTCCCCGGCAGTATGGTATGTCCCTGGGGCGAGTATGTGATATATGTAGGAAGCGGCGAGGGGCTTCTGCGCCGCAACGACCAGGGCGAAGGCGTTGGGTTTTCCTCGTGGTGTTGACAGGATTCAGGAATCATTGGGGTAAAAACATCGATATCGGACGCATGACGAGTACGTACCCGGGTTCCCCACGCTTCCGGCTCGAGGGGAGGGACGACCAGCCCGGTACGTATCGCTGCATGCCACGCCAATGGCTCTTTGGTCTGAGGTGGTTAACCCCACGAACCAGGAGAAAGAGGACAGACACGACAGACTGGAGCATTGTCATTGGCCAGCTGGCAGCGGCTCCCAGCAAGCTGCAGCCAATCGGGAGCGGAGTATACTTGCCTACCGTCAACATGGCTGTCCAATCAAGACATCCCGGCTGGGGGAAAGGGGAATCTTGAATTGACGCCCGCAGTCGACGACATCGTCGGATTTCCAGAGGTGCGTCTTTGCACTGCTTCTTCTGAGTCGTGATACACTCAATTCCATGCCCGAAATGGCAAAAGGGAGTAGGGACGAGCCACGGCCAAAGGTACTCGACTCGGACGAAACCGCGAGATACCAGATGAAACGGCCTTTGAACTGGGGCAATTGACTGCACCTCTGCATTACCCGGACTGCAGTTCACACGTTGATTTCTGGAGCCAGGAGCCAGAAGCCAGAAGCCTAAGGCCTGAGACCCTGAAACAAGGTGGGACGCCGTTTTCTGGAAGCTCGTGGCATTCCAGGGTCCATTTTGCCTATGCAACGCCGTGATTGTTACTTCCCTATTTTTTTTCTTTCTCTCTCGCCCGTCATTTTGTTCCTACCACGTACACCCTTCGAATTTTTTTCTGTTGGGGTTAAAATTTTGTTGAGCTGGCCGCTGGCCAGGGCAGGCCTTGTCAGGATGCAGCTTCTCGCAGGTACGTACCGCCATCCCTCCAGTCAAAATGGATGGAAGAATGGCCCGTGCTTCCTTACTTACTCCTTCATCAGGGATACGTACCTCGGGAACTTCAGCACAGAGCCCGATATTCTTCACGAACACCCGTGGACAGCTGGTTTTCAGTCTCTCATCAACCGCGGTCTGGAGCAAACTCCATCGAAGCTCCATAGTAGACGCCGACGTTTTAGCAGCTCAATCCTCGTGGAGCCTGTGGTTTTCGTACGACCCGGCCCATACGATGAGACCACCGTCCTCTGGAGTTGTGCCGGAGGACCAATCCCAACGTCTTCAATTACACGACAGGGGACGGACTGGAAACTCGAGCAGGCCAACGTCCGGCCTGCCACCGACTTGTGATTGTCACATGGGAATTATGCGATCACGATTCCCCGGGCAGACATCCGTATGATAAAAAACAGGCCGTCACAGCTGCCAGCGGTAACGATGCGTCGTCTTGGATGATAGTTGCCAGAATTCGTCAACCTATGGAGAGCAAACACACAATGCAATCTGGTGTAGGTCTCTGCCCTGCTCATCACGCACCACGCACATCAAGCAGGCCTCGAGATGAAGCCAGCCGTGCGGTGCGGTTCGCTGTTCGTTCCTGTTGTTCCCGAGGCCGGCCCCTTCTCCACGAACAAACGGTTCACTTTATTACATGTGATCTGACGGCGTCCTCGAGGACGACGGGTTGCCACAGAGAGTTGCAGCGGTGCCTTCACCCCCCCCCCCCCCCCCCCCTGCTAGCCTTGGGATTCACTTGTCCTCCAAGGAAATCAGGGAATAGGAGCATTGGCGCCCTGCTGATACCTCCCCGTCTCGGCAAGTGCCCTGCGAGTTGACACACACACAAGGAGGCTGCCGAGGGTTGGCTGCTGGCCTCGAGCGGCAACTCGATCCTTTGCCCCGCGTTGGGACGTGGTGACCAGCAGCTTGCACAGACACGGCAGGCGGCTGGCCGTTCGATCTTGAGTCGTCGTCTGAGAAGGGGATCCTGCACCAGCACCAATCGCCAACGTGGCCACGTTTGACTTTGCGGCTGTAGGTCACACGCCTCGCAAGGCTTTCAGCCGACGACAGCTGTCTACCAAGGCACCGATCAGTAGGTAGAAGAGCCAGGTCTTGTGAGAATTTTCTGCTTGCAAGTGCTTCGAGCAGAGGTTTGCTACAGTAAGCAGACCATGCGTAGAGGGGCATCAGAAGAGGGAGCTGAACTTTGATATATCAAACTCAACGGCAGAGCCTTAATCTTCATGATATTGGGCTCTAAAACACAGACTCGCGAGTTACCGCCGCCACAAAACGTTGAATGAGGGTTCCGTTGCGGCCCCCTTTTTTGCTCACCGCCGAATAGGTAGCCAGCGTTTCTTACAGGCATGAGACAGCATAGAAGTCCTCTTTTCTTGACCGCCTATCGCGCCTTAGAAATGGCAAGCTTCTAAATGGACCTCGTCTCCAGGTCTCACCTTTGACCAAGCGGTGCTTTCTGTTTCTGCTATGCAGGCCAATGAGCAATATTGGCACGGTTAAGACCGTGGCTACCTTCGTGTCTTCGATCTGCCTTGCGCTTGTCGCGTCTGGTGCGAGCATTCAACTAGCTTACACAGCCCGCACGTAGGATGTCTGCATGTGAATAGTTGACAACAATATGTCTTGCAGTCGGGTACTTTTCAACCTGTCGATCTCCCACGAAGTCCCTCGTAGCTAGAATGCCGCTCAACAAAGTACCCGACGGTATCACCAATCTCAAGGACCCGTCCATCCTTTGCCTGGCCCTAACGCTGCCCCTTCAAACCTAGAGCTTCGAGCCTGGAACTTGCCTCCTCCGGCCACAGCCCACGTTACTTGCAGTAGAAACGCACCTTCGAGTCAACGAGACTGGCTGGAACCCAGTCTCTGGTGACTTGCAGTTGCCTCAAATGTCACCCTTTGCCCCCCTTACTCATTGAGAGACATTTTGCCGCCGACCCCGTGCCTCCCGCAAGTTTTGGACTTGGCCGTCGAGGAGAGACATCTGAAAATTGCCATTCAGAAAGCTGAGAGAGCCGTGCGGAGCCAGATGCTCTTCGAACCAGCTGACGCTGTCTCAGCCCATGCGGGATGTCTGACACCCCGCCGCGGTGGCGTTGGCATGGTTGAGGCGCGGAGGGGCCGGGAATATCTCCTCTGTCGGCTGGGGAATGACGGGAGAGATGTTAGGAATGTCAAGAGGCTGGGCTGGGGAAAACGGGGGACTGTTTGAGTCACCTCGCCTCAAACACAGCAAATATACGTCGAGGATCTGATCGCCACCGTTCCTGTGATTGTTGATTTGGTCCTCTCGCCTGAGGAGCACGCGTTAATGTGATTTATGCATCTCCAGCTTAAGCTACTTACACTGATGGTCGTCAAAGTTTGGGCCGTCTCTCAAGTCACCAACAGAACGTTTATGAAGCTGACTGGCTTATCTATCATGTTGAGATGCAGCAGCAAGTACCATATTTACGCGTACAACGGCCGTTTCCATAAGCCACATCCCTGATCGTCATGAAAACCATACCAAAACAAAACGCTGAAAATGCCGACCCCCAAAGACATGGGATCCGAAAAGCAACAGAGAAACAACACCAAGGACACGGGGGGTATCACAGCGCAAATCCAAGGCTCTCCCTCTCATCGTCCACCAACCGCCCCCATTCCAGCAGCAGCCGAAACATGTAAATCCTCATGTCCTCCTTCCGCAGCGCCCTCGCCGCCCACTCCCTCCCCTCGTCCGCGATCTTCCCCGCCTGTATCCGGCCCTCGTAGTCGGCGCCAAAGTACCACAGCAGGCCCCGCAGCTCGTGCAGCCGCACGTCGACGGGCACGTAGTGCCGCCACGCGTGCACCCGCTCCGCGAGCCACGTTCGGAACACCCCCGTCCGGTACACCAGGCTCCTGCTCTTCAGAAACGGGATGAACCGCCCGCTGAACCCCGCGCCGTCGAGGTCCATCAGGTGGCGGTACCTCCAGTGGCCGCGGAACGGGACGGGGTCCTTGGACGGAAATGTGTCCCGCTCGGCCTGGCAGTCCGCCTGGTGGCACTTATTCCACTCGCCCACGAAGCCCACGTCGAAGCTCGGCGTGGCGTCGGCGTCTATGCGCGGGGCCACGACTTGCTTCCCGTCCTGCCGGGCGCCGTCCGGCATCGTGCCGCGGAAGGCGTTGGCCACCTTGACGAACCTGGCGCGCAGGAAGCCCTGCCACGAGCCCCTCGCAGCGTAGCCGTCCGTCGGCGACCCGCGCCAGAACATGACATTCTCCTTCTTCTCAACCTCGACCACGTCCTCAGTCTCGTCGTACGCGGCCTTGTCGTCAAAGTTCCACGGCGAGGGCACGAGAATGTCGTTGAACCCCGACGTCTTGCTCTGGCTGAAAACGGGGAACGCCTCGGTCGTGAAGACGGCCGCGGCGGGCGACATCAGGAAGCCGTTGAGGTAGGCCATGTCCGGCTGGTGGCACAGGTCCGTCGCCGCGGTCCAGTTCGAGACGACGGGGTGATTCTCGAGCGCATTCTCGTACACGCGTACGGTGTGCGGGAGGACGCAGTCGCTGCACGCCTCCTTCCGGGTCCACCACCTCGTAGTCCTCGCGGGCGAGTCCGGGGGGCATGCCGCGGCGACATAGTCGTAGTAAATTTCGTCGCGGATGCGGTCGGTAAAGTACGGCGACTTGACCTTTATCGACTGAAACTTGTCTTCGTCGCCCCAAGCAGGCGTCTTGGAGCCGTCGAAGCCTTTCAGACCCTCATTGTTTTCATTTCTCGCCCGTGCCGCGAAAGCATCCCTCGCCAGGGACTGGACCTTCTCATGCGGAACGGAGACGCGGCACTCGTCGTTCAGGTTCATGGCCAGGTCCATGTCCGGCAGGTGCTGCGCAAACGGCTCGATCATCCGCTGCATCGACTCCATCATCCACCGATGCGACCCGGGCGTCCCCGGAGCGACGGCCGCCTTCCCGCCGCGGATCCGGATGCCTCCCATCCCGAGCCAGGGGTACTCCAGCGCGTGCCTCGTCCTCTCCCTCAGCACCCGCGGAGAGAGGCCCCAGAACGGCAGCAGGTCGTGGGTGATCTGGTTGAAGTCGTCGATGATGGGCGAGCCGTTCTCCACGGCGTACTCGTACCACTTGTCGAAGTTGGGCGGGGGAGAGACCATGTAGCGGTGGCGGTATGCCTCCACGGCCTCGCTCAGGTTCGCGCTCTTGTGTGCTCGTGCCATCCAGTCTTGCGATTTCGTGTACTCGGCGGATAAGTGATCCGGAAAAGACAGACCGTCGGCGGAGAAGTCCGGGTAGAAGATGAGATACGCGCCGCATAGGACGCCGACTAACACGACGTACAAGCCGGTCAGGAACCTCATTAGACGCTGCTCGCCGTTATGCGACGCGGAAATGTCCTTGTCGTACCGCAGCAGAAGTCCAACACCGACAACCGTGATGCCGCCGGAAAGCACGTACAGCCACGAGCCATCAACCGGCGCCGCCTTGACCACGCGTACGATCTGGTGAGCATACACACCCGCAGCCGTCGTGATCATCGCCAACGTGCTGGGGTGCAGATCGGTCATGAGATAAAACCCACAGAGGATCACGATCGAGGCAGCCGTGCCGTCGACCGCCAAGTCCCGAACGGCAACGTAGTGAAGCGCAAACGCCCAACGCAAGTTGCGCAGGTTGTAGAACGAGAAGCAGGCCAGCACGCCCAACGCGGACGCGGACCCCAGAAACAGGCGCGACGCGAAACCCCAAGCCTGCGGCGGATCCTCCGCCGTGTCCTGGCGCCACTTGGAGAGATACACCACCAGCAGGGCGTCCAGGACGACGGTCACCGCCTGGGCGACGGGGATCTGGGTTTCCCATCGGAAGAACCCCGGCGGGCAGATCGCGCCGGCCGGTTGTGTTGACAAGGCGAGCGTCGCTCTCGCGGCGCAGGCCCAGGCGATGGCGAGGAGGAGGTAGCGGACGTGGGAGGTATCGAAACAGCGTCGGGAGGAGCGTTGGTTCTGGTCACCGATCGTAATCGTGGTGGGAGCTGCGATCGTGTACAGCGCGATGAGGGCCGGTAGGAAAGTCTTGGTTCAATTCATGTTAGTTGCAAGCTTAGACTCGGAGAATGTGCCCATCCACCCTCCTCTTACATACCTCGAAACTCTCCCGCGAGCAATGAATCGTGCGAACTGTGCGCCAGAACAAAAGAGTGCGCAGTACGATGGCGTACCCGAGAACCAGAGAGGGTGACAGCAGGAACACGGGGTTGCGAATCGCATTAAGGCCTGTCTGGAACCATCTCTGCCAGTCGGGCCTTGAGCTCGTGAAAGCTGCAAGTTGGAAACCCTCGGTGTGGGAAGTCCTCCATGGCGACTTCCATCTAGCCCATGCCTCGATGACGAGACCGGATTCGAGGAGCGTTACGATGGTGAAATGTATCGGTCTCTCTGTTGGTTGACTGACGTTAGCAACTAACGGTCAAAGTAGCTCATGCAAGTGGCAATGTATCTTACCAAAAGCGGCGCTTTTGTTGAATCGCGATGACAGCCAACCGGTGCAAGCAAGCAATACAATGCTAACGAGTGTCAGTTAGAAAGCTGCGACAACCCATTGTACATAATTCAATTCAAACAGTTGAAGCTGCCGGAGGCTGAACCCCATGTATCCAACGGACCCCAAATTAAGAGAACAGGAATAGACTTTTGTCTAAGAGCCATAGCAATGCAGGGAGTGCGGGTGTTTACTCACCAAGCCGCCAAGTTGCCGTGTCTCTTCAGCGGGGCCGCCATCGGCTTTGCGCGTTCACCCTACCCGGGGTCGGCTTGGCGCGCGTAGAGATGGAGGAGCGCGGGGTGTAGTAGAGAGCGATTCTGAGGAGGACGGCGGGGGAGAGAGAGAGAGACAGACGTCACAAAGATTATCGTATCCTCATGTTCCCTTGTCGGCCTGGTCTCTTCTCGTCGAGGCGGCAGAGCGCAGGGAAAGGAGTAGAAAAGTCCACACAAACAAAGCCAGAGAAAGATGAGAAAGGAGAAGAAAAGAAGAGTAGCCTTGTTTGTAGCGCTTCCTTGGTCGACATACTAGCGCACGCCCGACGCTCATCGTGCTGCCTGTCATCCTTGGCTCGACGGTACGACGTATTATTGGGGACACCAACAAGCTATGTGTTGGAACCTCGCCTCTGTCTACTATACCTCGGACTCCGGTGAGAGCCAATAGCATCAGTTGGTGTGTCGGGCGAGGCACATTACTGTGCCGCAATGCCGGTCCACAAGATGGGCCTGAGTGTTGTGTTCCCTGCCTGCATTTTTTTTTTCTCTTCTCGTATTAAGGTAGCTTTCCAACTTCCCAAAAGGCCAGGCTTTCCAAAGGGGAGTCAATACCCGTAGTCTCGCGTAGCTTGGTCTCTCCGGATATGTGGTATTATTCATAGTCCCTCCCCACCATCAGTTGCCAGATGGCTGTATTCCAGTATTATCCCGGTGGAGGTGGCTGGCATCATAATTCAAGGGCATCTGATGCTCGGTATGCATTGTGGAACGGAGATGCTCCCGGCGACTGGCTAAATGCGGCACGTCTTCCAAGGCAGACGTCCAGCAGCTGCTCCGAGCGCAGTGCGACTCTGCCGGGCACTCTTACGTGTGTATGACCTGGTTTCCGGGGGAGAGCCTCAGAGAGGCGGTGCTTTGTGTGGAGAAGGGAAAAAAAGACAGAGAAAGAGACCCGGCTCAATGCGATTCATGGCCCATGACAACCAGTCCTCGACATTCCGATCTGCGGGCCTGCGGGCCCGGGCCTGTTTGGGACGCAAGTCTGGCCAGCATGGAGGGACATGGGTACGGGTAGGCGAGAGACGGAAGAAAGTAGAGATGAAATAATAACAGACTGGATGTTGAGATGAACATGAGGCGCACTGTTTGCCCGCTCCAACCACAATCTTGCATACATAGTACTAATTCAGGAGGAGGGTTGCTTGCCGTCGCCCGAGCAATTAGTTGCAGTCTCGCCGTGGGGGTAGGGGAGGGTGCGGAGAACCCGGCGGGATTCCACGTCAACCCGGCGCTTGAGATACCCTTCTTGGCGACTAAGCAGCAGGGCGGCTCGCTTGTGTCACTTCCATTGCGAGCTTAGTGCTGTCTCTGCCCGCGAAGCTTCTTTGTCCAACCCCCATGTCCCTGACCTTGCTACAGTCTAGGACAGCCTCATCTGCTTCAGCTATCAGCTCTTCTTTCCTACGTTACCCGTCAGTTGGTCGGCCATCACAATCAAGAAGCAAGGCTCTCTCTCATCTCAGACAGACGGGCCGTTCCTCCCGTCCATCTCGCACTTGCAGGGGCACATGGGCCAATTATCGTGACACTGCCATTTAGTCATTCAGCCCCGAAGGTTGATCCCCACGTCTATGGTATTGACTTTTTTGCCTTTCACTCAGTCGTCCAGTGATTTCTTCATTTTTTTTGGTCTTCTTGCCTCCCAACCCTGGTGGGAACGCCTCCGTGCTTCCGTCCTAGCCGTGCCTCGATTACGCCCGCTCCCGTCTTCTGGGCGCGGCCCGAATGATGTCGTCTACACGCAAAAGAAGCTGGTCCAGGGTTAGCAATCCATATGCGAAGATATATACCGTGTTTCAACGTACCTCTGCCGCCTCGCTCGCAGAAGACACAACAGCCCTCTTCAACTTGTAGCTCTCAACGACACCGAGGTCGCGCATGTCGGCAATGCCGCCGCCGGGCGTCAGGAGATCCAAACCGTAATTCGTCATGCCGTCGTAGATGGCCTTCCTAAGGCGGGCGACGAGCTCGCCAGAGTCGAGACCGGCGTTGTCGGCCAGAATAGTGGGCAGCTGGCGCAGGGCGACGGCGAAGCTGCTGACGGCCATCTGCTTCTTGCCCTCGACGCGGGTGGCGGCACCCTCGACGGCCTTGGCCATGTTCATCTCGGCGCATCCACCACCGAGAGTCGTCCACGGCTCCTTGACCGTCTGTGACAGGACAGCCAGGGCGTCGTGCAGACTGCGCTCCGCCTCGTCCAGGAGCTGATCCGTAGCACCGCGCAGCACGATTGTGCAGGCCTCGCCGGCGGCAACACCCGAGAACTTGATGAGGGTGTCCTCTCCGATAATGACCTCCTCGATCAGGTCGCACTGACCAAGTTTGACCTGGTCAGGGTGGTCGAAGGTCGAGGCGATCTCACCGCCAGTAACCAGCGCCAGTCTCTCGATACCGTCGAAGTCGGCGTGCTCGATGGACATGATACCAGCGTCGGTGAAGAGCTGCTCGGGCCAGTTGTAGATGAGTTGCCTGTTGATAAAGCAGTTGATGCCGTGGGCCTTGATCTTGTCGACCTTGGCCTTCATCTTCTCCTTCTCCGCCTTCTCGAGGTCGGCCAGCTTGCCGGTCGACGTCACCTTGACGCGGGCGCCGAAAATCTTGATCTTGTCCGTGTCCATCGACGTGTTCGCAACCAGGATCTTGGCCTTCTCCAAACGCTTGGGCTGGTTGACACCGATCTTCTTGTCGAGGATGAAGCCCTCGTCGAGGTAGGAATCGCTCAGCTTGCCACCGGCCTTCTTGATGATCTGGATATGGCTCAGGTCGGAGGAGTTCTTGAGTCGGAGGACGGCCTCGGTGGCGAGCTTGGAGAAGTGGTCGCGGTCCTGGGCGAGGACCTTGGAGCTGAGGGTGGTGCGGGCAATGGCCTGCAGGTCTTTCCTGAACGCCTCGGGGTCGTTGGTGCGGTCGACGGCGAGTCCGTTAAGAGCCTTGAGAGCGGCCTGGCTTGCTATCCGGTAGCCCTCGATAATGGTTTGGGGGTGGATCTTCTTGTCGACGAGCTTCTCAGCTTCGCGGAGGAGCTCTGCCGCGAGGACGGCGACGGAGGTGGTGCCGTCTCCAACCTCATCGTCCTGGACCTTGGAGATGTTGACCAGGACCTTCGCGGCCGCGTTGTCGAGCGCAATAGACTTGAGAATGGTGGCGCCGTCGTTCGTGACCATAATCTCGCCGGTCGACCTGCGTGTTTGTCAGCCACGGCCACGGCGGTGGACCCCGCCATGACGATGCTGTTGCTAGGCGGGGTTCGAATTTCGAATTGGGAGCTGAACATACGCAGACTGCAGGATCTTGTCCATACCCTTGGGGCCCAGGGTGCTCTTGACGAGGTCGCCTACCGCGATGGCGCCGACGAAGGCGGAGAGACGGGCGTTCTCTCCCTTCTCCTCCGTGGTTCCATCCTCGAAGATTTGCGTTGGGCTGAAGGACGACTAGGAGATACCGATATCAGTAACGCGGCCCGAAAGGAGCAACGGGCGGGGGAGGCAACCAGAAAACTTACCATGGTGAATATCTGCTGTTCAGACACGCGGTATCGGGAAGACGGTGACTGAGTCGGGTGGGGGGGAGAGCAAAAGTATCGTGGTTGTGCGGATTCCTCAGCCTTGGGAGCTTCACCGAGAAAATCGACCTGGAAAATTTGGGGGGGTTCAGCCTGGTGAGGTGGGGGGTGTCTGGGCCAGCAGCTTGCAGGCGCTGTGATAAGTAGAGGAAGGTATCAACAGCGGGCAGTCTAGGTAGGTAGGTACCTGCCACTATCTAATTAGGTGGGTGCCGCTTGCTGTGCTGTTTCCAGAGGCGTCCATCCCCCTCCACTGCACCTGCCGACCTTACTTTCCTTCAGGCTTCAGGTACCTATACTGCAGCGGTCAGGGCAGTAGATGCCCCCCGCCAAGCAGCAGCCACGGTGGTAGGCGGTGAATCCCAAGCCTGAGAAGAGCTAGCACGTGACCTAGATCCAGGTAGCGAGGGGCGGCGATTTTCGGTAGCGGAACAACCAATTGTTCCAGCCCACACGATGCGATTGACGGCCGAAAACCTCCCAAACGACGCCCAAATTGTGCGCGAGAGTCGTCGACCCCCTGCTAAATCACCCCTTCGAGGCGCATACCGGTCATTGAAGCTGTAGAACCCCCAAATCATCGGCCTTTTCGCGCGCCTTCTCGCCGGAATATCATCCTTGTGAAGCCGTGCAGTTGCAGCCCAGAGTCCAGCCGAAGCGGTCCGCAGCTCGAAAACCCTCAACCGAAAAAAATCGCGGGGCACTTTTTTTTGCAAGAACACAAGCCACCTGAACAAACCCCACATTCACACTGTCCGGGCACCTCTTTTTTTTCCCACCACAGACCAAACGGCCATTGTACCGCAAATCGCACCCTCACCGAGACAACCACCACCACCACCCCCTCCCTCCATCCTACCAACAACCAAGTCCACGCCAGATCCTCGACTGTTCATAGCCAGCGGTCGCAATCATGGCGCCTTCTTTCGACCATCTGCGCGAGGCAGATCTCGACGACGATGAGTACGATGAGGAGGAGATCGACATCTCCGACCTGCGCGAGAAGTACGAGGTCCAGCTGGAGCACGGTTACGATACCTTCGTCGTCGTCGATGGCCTTCCCGAAGTCACCGAGGACATGAAGCCCAAGCTTGTCAAGTTCTTGCTCAAGAAGTTGAACACTGTTGGAAAGACGAAAGAGGACTTGATTTACATGCCCATCGGCGACAACGGCAAGTCGCTGAGGTACGTTTGCCGCGGTGCACCACCTGCCCAGCCCTGCCTCTGGGAGCCCCACCCTCGCGAGGGTCCAGGCCAAGGCTGCGTGCGCATTGGAGGATATCGCGCAGTGATGCTGACGATGCGCCAGATTTGCCTTTGTCGAGTACTCCTCTCCCGGTGAGGCTGCCGCCGCTGTCCGCGGTCTCGACGGCGTCCCCCTCGACAAGAAGCACACCCTCAGAGTCAACAAGCTCACCGACATCGACCGCTATGGCCGCGAAGGCAAGGTCCAGGAGGAATACGTCCCTCCCCAAATCGAGCCCTTCACCGAGAAGGAGCACCTCAGATCATTCATGAAGGACCCCAGCGGCCGCGGAAGAGACCAGTTTGTCATGTACCGCAACGAGACCGTCGGCGTCTTCTGGAACAACGAGAAGGATCTGCCCGAGAACATCGTCGACCGCCAGAACTGGACCGACCTCTTCGTCCGCTGGTCGCCGAGCGGAACCTACCTCACCTCCGTCCACGGACAGGGTGTTCAGATTTGGGGTGGTGCCTCCTGGTCACGGCAGCAGCGCTTCGCCCACCCTGGTGTCAAGAATGTCGAGTGGTCCGCCAACGAGAAGTACCTCATCACCTGGTCGCCCGAGCCCATCCACATCCCCGAGGAGGGCCACCCCGCGCTGTCCATCGACGAGGACGGCAAGAACTACATCATCTGGAGCGTCGAGAGCGGAAAGCCCCTGCGTTCCTTCCCCAACCTCTACTACGACGATCTCGAGGAGGTCAAGAACCGCAAGATGCAGTGGCGCGGCTTCAGGTGGTCCGCCGACGACAAGTACGTCGCCCGCCTCAACTACAAGACCGGCATCTCCATCTACGAGCTCCCCCGCATGAACCTCTTGGACAAGACCTCCGTCAAGATCGAGGGCATCGTGGACTTCGACTGGGCCCCCGCCAGCCCGCAAAGAGACGGCGTCAAGGACCACGAGCAGCTGCTGACCTACTGGACCCCTGAAATCGGCAGCAACCCCGCCAAGGTCGGTCTTATGAGCATCCCCAGCAAGGAGGTTGTCAGACAACTGCCCCTCTTCAGCGTCTCCGACGTCAAGCTCCACTGGCAGTCCGAGGGCGCCTACCTCTGCGTCAAGGTCGACCGTCACTCCAAGTCCAAGAAGTCCCAGGCCACGACGCTCGAGATCTTCCGCATCAAGGAGAAGGGCGTCCCCGTCGAGGTCGTCGACACCATCAAGGACACCGTCATCAACTTCGCCTGGGAGCCCAAGGGCGACAGGTTCGTCATCATCACCACGACGGAGCCCGCCGGCGCCGTCGCCGTCGCCCCCAAGACCTCGGTCGCCTTCTTCTGCCCCGAGAAGGCCAAGGGCAACGCCGTCGGCAACTTCAAGCACCTCCGCACCCTGGACAAGAAGAACAGCAACGCCATCTACTGGTCCCCGCGCGGCCGCTTCGTCCTCATCGCCACCGTCCACAACTCCCAGAGCTCCGACCTCGACTTCTACGACCTCGACTTTGAGGGAGAGAAGCCCGAAAACGAGAAGGACCTGACGGCCAACCTGCAGCTCATGAACACGGGCGACCACTACATGGTCACCGACGTCGAGTGGGACCCGTCGGGACGCTTCGTCGCCACCTGGGCCTCCCTCTGGAAGCACGGGGTACGTCGCCCCCGCCCCCCGCCACCCCTCTGCTCCCCTAAACCCCTGGCTTTTCAAAAAAAAAAAAAAAAGACAGTTTGTGCTAACGACCCCGACAGATGGAAAACGGCTACCACCTGTACGACTTCAAGGGCGAGCTCCTCCGCGAGGAGCCCGTTGAGAAGTTCAAGCAGTGGGCGTGGCGCCCCCGCCCGGCCACGCTGCTCACCAAGGAGGAGCAGAAGCAGATCCGCAAGAACCTCCGCGAGTACAGCCGCACCTTCGAGCAGGAGGACATGGACCGCGGCGCCTCGGCCGACCGCGAGGTCGTCGACAACCGCCGCCGCCAGCTCGCCGAGTGGATCGCGTGGCGCGAGTCCATCGAGGCGGAGGTGGACGAGGAGCGCGAGGACCTCGGCCTGCCCAAGGACATCGTCGCCCACCTGCTCGCCCAGAAGGCCCAGGCCGTCCCCGAGGGCGAGGAGCAGATCATCGAGGAGATTGTCGAGGAGGTGCTGGAGGAGACGGAGGAGATTGTCAGCTAGAGTGTGGTTCGTTGATAGGTTCATTGCGCTAGTAGGAGTCATTCGTCTCGTCGGGAACGTAGGTACCGTAGGAAGTCCAAAAAAGCATTGTGGGCTGGAGAGAGAGAGAGAGGCTTAGAAAAAGTATAAGGGGGGCCAAACGGCACAGCCCCATCCCCCTCCCCAGTTGGTTGTTCATTTGGGCGGTTATGTGGTGGGTTGGGGCGGTACAGGACGGCTAATTCCATGGATTTGAAGACAAGACACGAAACCTTTTTTTGCCCATGTTCATTCAGTCTTTGGTTTGGTGTGTGAATGTTCTCAAGTCTATTAGGACTGGAGCATCCATGAGGCGTTGTCCTCGGATTTTCCTCCCCTTGTCCCAGGTTTTCTGGTACGAGGGCATCTAAGCAGTAGGATCTTGCATAAGACATTGCCTTCGGTTTTGGCCCCTTCTCGTTTGTCTGGTATGGGAGCATCTAAGGAGTAGGATCCTGCATGGAGGCGCCGCCATCGGTTTCTTTTCCTGTTTTCGACCCCACGCACCCTCCTTTCCTCCTTCTCACGTCAGAATCAGACTTACGCATCTCTCGCCGGTCAGCTCATGTCCTATCAGAACGGATAGTCATCACGAAAAGCTATTCAAACGCTGGACAGTAGATAGATTTGTTCTCGTTTTGATTGGTTTTTTACAGTACGACTATGAGACGAATGGGATATCAAGGAGAAAAAAAAAGTGATCAACACCTTTATGATGCGTAAAAAACAATAGCAAGAGAGAATCAAAAACCCCGCCCGGTTTTGATTTTTCTCTCAAAAATGCGAAGAGAAGACAAAAAAATATGCGGATCGCTAGCGACGCCCAGAATGATAAAAACCCAAAAGAGGCCGGACCCAAACTCCGTTTTCGAAGTTCCCTTCTACGGGGAACGACGATGCAGAATCTACAGGTATAAAGTAATAAATGTCCCTTTTTATCCAGGATCAAAAAAAGACATTTGTTTATCCACATGGGTGGGAGACCGAAAGGCCCCGTGCTGTTTCCCCAAACAAGTCTACAATCCGTCAAGAGGAACGATGCCCGCGCACTGCGAAACATGTCCCTTCGTGAAGATGACCAAAAACGAAAAGAGGCAAAAAAGTAAGGCCAACAAAATGCTACAAAAAACCAGCTCCCACAAACCGAAATCTGTCCATCGCGCCCCAGACGCCGGTAATCTTTATACACGCCCATCCAAGCCCCGTAGCTTGAGGGCTTGCTGTGGTTTGTTGTGTGTGTGTGTGTGTGTGTGTATGTGTACGATTTCCCTCCGATGGTGGGCTGGCCTCGGCTCATAACCAGAAAGACCAAGCCCGAGGAGATTAGATGTAAACAGTTAGGATCATTGTCGTATGTTCCAAAAGAGTTCGAGATATTCATCAAACGTTAAAAAAACGGACAGGCCTCGTCATGCCTTGCCCGATTCCCGGACGAGCTTCATCCATCGGTCCTCGGCGCCTTCGTCTCCGACAACGGCCTTGCGACCGTCCTTGTTGGCGCCGCCTTCGATGTACTTCTTGGCTTCCCCGGGGGACTTGATGCCGAGCAGTGCCATCTCGTGGCGCATGAGCATGGCGACGGCCGCCCGCACCAACACCGCGTCGCCCTCGAAGACGTAGACGTCCCAGAGACGCGCCGCCTCGTCCATGGCGAGGTGACTCGTTCCGAGGCCCATAAAGAAGTTTCCGAGGTAGAAATCGGCGTTGTCCTGGGATATGTCCTTTGTCAGGTGCTCGTGCAGCTGGGAGGACTTGGCGCCGAGGGTCTGCATGACGAGGTTGTAAGCCGACGCTTTGGCGCCCGGGTCTTCGGCGTAGAAGCTGAGGGGCAGCGGGCGGTTGAGGACGTTGGCGAGGGCGACAAAGGCCGCCGACGGCGACGGTAGGTTGAGCAGCAAAAGGGCGGCAACGGTCTGGAGAAGTAGTCAGTATAAAGTCCGTACGCGTGTGACCCGGAGGTTTACTCACGTTACACCCCTTGACGTAGCCGATGTCGCTGCGGTACAGAGCATAAGCCGACAACACGTCGACGAGGCTCTGGTGAAGCGGACCGCCGACCTGGAAAATTCGCAGGTCCTGCCATGTGTGCTCGGCCACGTCCTTGCGGATGCTCGAAATCCACGCCGCTCTCCTGATGTCCTCCGCATCACCTCTGCCGGCGTTGACCCGCTCCTCCATTTGCTGGGCTCGGCCGAGGGCAGCCTTGTACGACGTCTCCGAAAGGCCGAGTTCGTTGCCAATGGCCCTCGCCCAAACCGTGCCTCTGCTTCGCGGTGCGACTCCGCGCCACCACAGCTCGCGGGTGCGGCGCTCCCGAACGGCGTCGTTCCACCTGGGGATGATGTCGTCCTCCCAGATGTGCTGTAGGTTATCGGCGGTCCGATCACGCGAGGCGTTCTGGGCCTGACGCGAAACCTCGCGACGGCGATCGGCCTCGGCGCTCCTCGCCATCATCTTCTTGTACTCCCGCAAGTGTCGCTTCTCCTCTGCCGGGTCCTTGGGCGGCAGCCAAGATGGCCGTGTGCGGC
The DNA here is from genome assembly GCA_014235955.1 of Colletotrichum sojae. NCBI lineage: Eukaryota > Fungi > Ascomycota > Sordariomycetes > Glomerellales > Glomerellaceae > Colletotrichum > Colletotrichum sojae. Next base: position 30,289 of record WIGN01000102.1, on the reverse strand, counting down.
TCAGGACGGCCTCCTTCTCTTTGGAGATCGGCAGCGGGTCGATCATAATGTTGGTCTGATGCCGGATCGGCGGGAGCTCGGGCAGGGCAGACTTGACCCTTGGCTTCTGCACGTGGTGCTCGACCTGCTTGCCGCCCCACGTGTTGGGACGCCCGGAGGGATTCGCGTTCTCTGCCGCGCGCTCGCGGACGAAGTCCGAGTGCTCCTCGAGCTTCTCCGTCAGCTCCTTGGCCTCAGCGCTGAGGTCCGCCAACGCGAGGTTCCAACTCCTTGCGCGGGTCTTGCGCGGTTCCGGTGCACTGCCATTCTCGCCAATGGAGGAGAGGGCTGTGTCTGATTTCCAGGAGGGGGATCGTAGACATCCTGAGTCAACAGGGACAGGGGGTGTTCCGTTTCCAATACTGCGCACACGGTCCTTCGGTCGGTGAGGTGACCTCGACTGACCAGATGAGGAGGTTGGTCTGCTGGGCGTACGCTCCTGGCGCGGGCGAGGGGAGATGGGGACGTTATCGAGGACGAGACCGTCGGGGATGTCATCCGTGTCGTCCTCGTCGCACTCCTTTTCCAGCTCGAACACGGATTTCCTGTCTTGACTGGACTGCCAGCTGCCGCGACGGGGCTTCATGGGCATGTTGGGGTCCCGCGGGAACAGGGAGAAGCTGGGGCTCGGGCTGCGGTTGCGGCGAGGAAAGGGGAGAGATGTTGTCGAGTGGCTCGCAAAGGCTCGGGGGTTCGCCTGGCTCACGGGGCTTCGACGGTGATCGGGAAGGCGGCCGGCGCTGGGGCTGCGGCCATTGAGGGCGCGGCCATCGGTCCTCAGGGGGAGGAGGGGAGGTCGTGAACGAGAGCGGGAGTTCGGGGCGAGGTCAGGCTGGCCCGCGGGCGTGGTGCTCCTCGGCTTGGCCAGATCTCGCGCCATTGGCGGCGAGCGAGACTGGGGACGCTTCCATTGCACGGGGCGAAAGTCGTTCGAGTAGGATCGAGAGTAGGGCTGTGATGAAGGAACGGTCTTGCCGGATTGCTGTTGTTGTTGTTGTTGTTGTTGGTGTTGTTGTTCGCGTACGCGGTGTGTTTCGTAGTGAGAGGCATCGTCGTCGAGACCAATGTCTTCAAAGTGACTGACGTCGTCCAGGACGCTGTTGTCGTCGGAATGAAAGGATTTGAAAGAAGAGGATTTTGACGATTTGGAGGACGTCATGCCTGGAGGAGAACCTGGACGAGAGCCTGGACTGGGACCGGCGAGATCAACGTCTTGGTGCCCGTATATCATCATTGCATCGTCGAATATGAAGTTGAAAAGGGGAAACGACAAGAAGGGGGAGAAAAAGCTTGTTTTGGCGGGAGCGACAACAGGAGTGTGGTTTGGCGCGGTGTTTTGCTGCGAGGGAGTTGGATGCCGAGACCTCCTTGTTGCTCCGTTCGTTCCTGTGCCTGGGGGGGGGAGGCCGGGGGTAAAGACTGTAGGAGGAGGACGAGGAGGACGAGGAGGAGGTGGAGGACGAGGAGGACGGGGCAACACCAGGTAGACCGTACGGAGTACCTAGTGTAGTGTAGTAGTACTGAGGTGCCAACAGGGCCTGATTCGGGTGAGAGTGGATTAGAGACTCAGGGTGATTAGATGCGCAAGCTGTGCGATTGGCGTGGAGCCCAGCAAAGTGAAGAACAGGGGACCGGGCTATGCTGCGATGTTGTGCGGTCCTTGGTGCTTGTATCCAGGTCCGTAGTGACCTAGTGTATTTTGGTGCGGTGCGATGCGCGGGTTGGAAATGATGTTATGTCGAGTGCCGGCGCGCAGCTGTGGTCCCCCCAGGGGGAGATGCCGCAATTGTGTGTATTATGCGGGAAGGGGTGAGCCTTGCAGAGCTACCTAGCAGAGGCGTACAATTGCAGGGTAGCGGGCAGATCCCTGGAAGCGGCTTGGCTGGTGCTTGGTCGTCTTGTCTTCCTTTTTGGTGGAAGACTGGAGTCGGGACGATGAGACGAGACGAAGGGCAGCGTCTGTGGGTAAGGACCACGTAGTAGTAACGTCCTACGGGGACCCCTTGACGCTCAGTGTGCGCGAGGTGCTGGGCACTTTGGAGGTGTCTGTGTCTCGAAGATGGCTGGGATGCGGGTAGCGGGGTGGCCGGTGTCAAAGGTCACAAAGTTCGAAAATGTGTCGAACTGGAGGAGAAAGGTAGGTGTAGGTGGACGCTGTGACGACAGAAATAGACGTCAGAATCGTCCCGTCTCTGGTTTTGTTCTCTCCGTCACTCTCGCTGGCTCTTCTTTTTTTTTCAGCGAGTGTGTGTGTGTGTTGTGTGTGAGTGTGCCTGTCGAATCCTCGAGGAAGCTGAAGCTGATGGAGGATGAACCAGAAACGAACGGCGGGGTGGTAAGAAAAAAAAAAAAGAAAAAAAAAAAGAAAAAAAAAAAAAGAAAGGCCTGGGCCTTGCTGACGATCCCGGGGTCTGTGTCGGTGTCGGTGGGTGTTCGGGGTCGGATTAGGGGTAGCGACTGAGAAGAGCGAGGAATGTTGGTGATTCTGATCGCAAAAGGCGGGAATGTAGTTGCTGAGTGCGGTTGCAGAAAATAGGTGTAGCGAAGGGACGTCCGGGAGCAGCAAAGGGAAGAAAAGCGAGCGACTGGATGTCCACGGATACAGAGGGCGCGAAGGGATGTGATGCCGGTGATTGATGGTGATTGATGGTGGCCAAACAACACAGCAATGCCCGAGGTGAGGTAATACCGATGAATAGCGTAGGTATCGTATCGTATTCGCAACTCGAGGTTGAGGTGTGGTGAGGTAAGAATACAATGGGCAATTGGGAAACAAACAAACGGCGGCCTCTACCTGAGGCACGGACGGGACCTACGGGCTAGGGCTGGGGACGGTAGGTAGGTAGTGTACGGTGGTGGAGGGTATGTGGGAAAGGAAGAATAAGGTGTGAGCACTGAGAATTAAGGTAGTGTAGGTAGCGAGCGTCAGAGTTTCGAGTCGACGAGTCGGAAGTGCGAGCAAGGAAGCCGATTCTGGAGATGATACAAAGTCGCGTCGTCAATTGCTTCGAAATCGGAATCGAATCGCCGCAGTTGGAGCAGCACTAATTCTCTGTCTGGAGATGGAGATATGGTCGGGAGATGATGAGGGGCTCCCAGTGTCCAGACGTCGTTGGCAATTGGCAGAGCCGAAATGACGGCAGATTGATGGATGCGCAGCGACGAAGCAGCAAATGAGCGACAATCAACGGTGGGGGGGGGGGGGGGGAGGCCAACACCACCAACAACCAAGCAATCTGGAAGATGTCGAGGCAAGGCAAGGCAAGGACCGGGAAACCAGGGACGAGACAGGACGAACAACCTGCCGGCGGTGTCGTCAAGGAAGGTAAAGAGAAAAAACCAGGGCAGCGACGCAGCAACGCAACAGCAAGCAAGCAAGAATGGGGCAAAAGGGGTGAGAGGGGACGGAAGGAGTGGAGGGTGAAGAATCAAGGATCCAGCGCGGGATGGAAGGAATTGGATGGGACGGAATTCATGGACGGTTCAATCACTGTACGTAGCGTAGCGTATTTTAGCCTGTATCCGTAGGTGATGACTACTAGGTAGTAAGTAGTATTACCACCTGGTAATTTTTTTTCTTTCCTCTTCCTTCTGCTGTTTCTTCTGCCCTCAATCTCCCAGGCCCTGCCCTCTAAAAAAATCTAGACTCTCGACACCGACACCTGTGTACTGGAGGAGCTTCAGCTGGAGATGCACTACGGGACTGGAGTGGTAAATTGGGGGCGGAGACGTCGGCGGTACTTGGATCGAAGTATCCGCTCCCGCCCTGTAATTACCCACATCCCCGGTACCTCAGGTGCGTGCCGACCCAGGTACCCTGCCCGCAAAGAGAGGCTTCTCATGTACCTCCACAGGTCGGTATAAAAGTACTGCGATCATGATGCGAGAGTGTGTGCTCATTTTGTGCCTGCGCTAGCTTATTACCTGTTGACGTGGTGGTGGTCACCGTGGTGGTGCCGGACGGGCATCCGTAGTGCACTAGTGCCAAGGTGCGCGCCTAATAAAAAACTCTAGCGTAAGGTAGGTTGTGCGAATGATGAAAAAGACGCACCTCACAATCTAGCATCGTATGCCCCGAAAAAGGTGCATTCGCGATTTTTTGGGTGTTGTGCGATATGAACGATCATGATTTATCCATGATGACGATGGCCCGCGGCGGGGGATCGCAATGCAATGCGCGCCGCAGATTGGACGAATGCAAAGAACACTGATAGCGACACCGAGTGGTCCACCCACACACAAGACGTCTCTGGGAGAAACAGGGTCCTGGGCTGCAGAAACTCCCATGGAGCGAAACATGCACAGCCAGCAGGCTTCTCAATCGCAGCAAACAGGATTGACGCACCCAAAGTGCTGCCAGTTGGTGGTACCGAGCGCCCATCGACCCGGACCATTCGGACAATACCTATCCCATGCCACCACCACACTGACCACTGTCCGTAGTGATGTAGGACGGGAGCACGGGAGTACGGGAGTAGAGGGAGAAACAGACAGAACCTTAGAAAAGGAGACGCGGCTAGTAGACAGGCAAGCACCAAGGTAGGCAGTATTACTATGTATGTACTCACTCGTTCTGCTACTAGGTTCCTAGGAAAAGTACCCCGAGGCTTCGATGAGAGTCGAGACTCTCGATCTCGCCCACTCTATTGCAGGCGGGTTTTCGCTTAGGTACCTGCCAGCAGGTATCTCCCACAGGTACCTGAATGCCCAAGGTTCCGTCCTGTCCGGAGCCCCCACCTCACCGGGCACTGCCTTCTCTCCCCCAGCACCTTCCCTCCAGCTGTGACCCCCTCTTGTCCGGTGCATTGGGTGATCATCTGCGGGCAGCTGCCATGGAATGCGAACCACGCTCGGACTTATCACGGCCCGATAGTGGTTCTTGCGCGCAGCTCGAGGACAGCACACTACACCTAGAGTGTGACCAGGGTCCAGTCATCATGTCACATGATCTAACATGAACGCCCTCAAGCTTACCTAAGGGCATACCACCTGGTATTATGAAGGCCTCCCTCACTCTTCAAGGCGGCGCTTACCTAAGAAATCCCAGACAATCGCCCGACACCATCAGCGTCCGCAGTGAAACGAGCCCGCCGTTTCTAAAAACATCACGAGAAATTCCTCGTCACTCGGCGTGCGCGATGCAAACCGCTTACCTACCCCTCCAGCCTCGTGAAGCTATAGCCTCACACCGCCATCGGCCGCGGCACGGCACCTCGATTTTCCCCTCTCCCAAGCAAGTGCTTGCAAGCTACCCAGGTATGAGCCTATGGCATCCGCGATACGATGATGGCCTCACCTCAGTTCCACCCGATACGAAGCCGTATTCCCGCTCTCTTATCTAGATGCCCCTCAGTAAGCGCCACCATCGCCAACCACCCTTCACCTGCAGCAACAAGTCGCCCGGCTGCCTGCAGTAGTTGCAGGCGTTGCAGTCGTGGTGTGTCACAGCATATATGCCCGAGTATTCCGTGCCCTCTCGATTCTTTCGAGGGAGGGAACAAAAAAAAAAAAAAAGGGAAACGACATGATGATCGTCTACACCTAGCCTACACTACTTACCCTATCAAAAAAAGAGGTACTACTACTACCGATATAGCGCAGCCCGATGGCTTCAAAGACATCCAAAAAACTACCGCGCACGGCCGCTCAGACCGCTGCCAAATGCCTCCTCGTCCTCCTCAAGCTCGGCGCCATCGCCTGCATCCTGACGCTCTTCATCTGCGGCACGCGCCTCCTCCGTGGCAGCCACGGGGGCAGAGACGACCTGTTCGGCAAAAGCTTCTCAATGGTGTCCTTCACCGGCATCGCCGCCAAGTCCGCTGGAAACACCCCGCCCTACCTCGTCAGCATGCACTGGTTCCTCAACTCCTTCGGATGGGAGTGGCTCGAGCCGTCGACCGAAATCAACGCCGCAAACTACGTCTACATACAACCCGTCCGACCTCTGCACATGCCAGACGTGATGCATGACGTTACCAACCACCTCTACCGCGCCGGCCACATGATGAACACATGCAAAACGGGCGCCGAGTCGTGCATCCGCGCCAGCAAGGCCTTCTTCGCCGCCTTCGACTCGGCCGGCTCCCTCACCCTCCACCCCGGCCCGGCCTTCGCCCTCTACATGACCGCCCTCGTCTTCAACGTCTGCTCCCCCGCCCTCTTCGCATGCCTCGCCTTCTTCCGGGATCGTGGCGTCACCGGCCGCTGGCTCTGGTTCAAGGCTGGCGTCCTGGCGCTGCCCGCGGCGTTCCACGTCGCCGCCGCCTCGCTTCTGACGTACAACGCCGTGGCACTTGTCAAATTTCTCACCCGGTTCCCGGACCTTCCCACCGAGGCTGCCGTGGGCGTCCGCTTCCTGGTTGTCGCATGGTGCGGCGTGCTCGCCGAGCTGCTGGCGTCGCTGGTCACCGTCGTCCGAGTCGTCATGTACAAGCGTCAAATCGAGGAGAGACGAAAGAGCCAGGCCAGCAGGCGCTCTGCGAGGTCCTCCGCGAGGTATTCCGGTACCGGCAAGGACGTCATTCCAATCGAGTCTCGGATGAAGGCAGAGGACGTATGAAGTCATGCCTGCCTGTCTTTCCGCGATGGTCCGTACATATTCTCTCTAGACTCTATTAATGTTAATGATAATGTTTCGTTCGTTCCCCGGCCAATGCGGCTCTCCCCAAAAGTACCCAGAGAATAAGATGTGCCAGAGCGATGGTCATTCTCCGGCGACCCTAAATAGCCAAGGGTACTCTGGATCAATGAGAGCTCACTTGAAGAATTTGAGCTCACTTGAAGAATTTGAGCTCACTTGAAGAATTTGAGCTCACTTGAAGAATTTCTGGTTCGGTCTCACAGCCCGCCCCAGTTGTCGGGCCGCAGCAGCGCACCTCTCTTCCTCTACTGATGACGATCTGCACGGCAAGGGAGCCGAACAAGACATGTCTTCCGATCCTGAGATTTCTTCACTAAACAAGGGGAGAGGGTCCCAGGTCTCGAAAATGCCTCTTCTTACTTGAATATCTTCTTTTGAGTCTTACTGCCGGTGAGATTTGACACCTAATTCAACAATTGATCACATTTGGGTCGGTTTTGGAAATGTCTTGGCATTTCTCAGTCACGAGGTATGGCGTGCGCGACGCCCCCCCCCCCCATTTTACCGCGTATTGAGCCGTCGCGAAGAGTCGCGACTTTGACGATGCACATCCGATGACCGCACCGTGAATTTTCATGATCCGCGCAGCGTCAAGGCAATAAATACGCTGGATACATGAGTCGCTGTTGTGAATACGTAGTAGTTGCGAATACCTCCCCCTCATCATGCTCGCTCCTTCATGGGAGGCCCGCCTGCAAAAGGCGGCGGACGGTATATCCGCCGTCTTCAGATACAATTGGCATCTCGGCTTCACTGCCTTTGGAGGTCCTCCGGTGCACTTCAAGATTGTATGAAATGTCTTGCACGGCAGCGAGAGAATGATCGCTGACACTCGACACAGCTCCACGACCGCTTCGTGAAGCGTCTGCAATGGATCGATGAGCAGATGGTACGCCTCAACCACCCCTTTCCGAGACACCCAAACCCCCAACTGACTGTGAATGCCCTCATCGAACAGTACCAAGAGCTTTTCAGCATCTCCCAAGCCCTCTCCGGCCCCGCAAGCACGAAGATGGTCTACTGCATCAACCTAATCCAGCACGGCCTCCTCGGCGGCGTCCTAGCCTTTATCATCTGGAGGTAACAACATCCTTTCCTCCTCCTCATCTCCATAACCAAACTAACAACAGCTCAGCCTCCCCGGCGCCCTAGGCATGTACGGCCTCTCCGTCGGCGTCTCCAGCATCGGCTCCACCCTCCCGCGCGCCGTCTACGCCCTCCTATCAGGCCTCAACGCCGCGACAGTCGGCATCATCGCCCTCGCCGCCGTCGAGCTCTCCCGCAAGGCCGTCACCGACAAACTCACCCGCACCTTGGTGTTCCTCGGCGCCGCCGCGGGGATGATGTACAACGCGCTCTGGTACTTCCCCGTGCTCATGGCCGCGGCGGCGGTGGCTGCCGTGGTGCACGACTACCGCTGGGTGCACCGCCCGGCGAGGCGGGTCGTGGGGATGGTGAGGGCTGTGCTGGGGAAACGGAGGGAACGGTCTAGCGAGGCTTCTACGCAGGGCGTTGAGCTTCAGGAGGTTGAAGGGGGTGGCGTTGACGGGAAGGATGCGAGACCAGTTCCCGTCGGGGAGTCCTCCGGAACCTCATTCCAAGCAGCAGAGCAGCGACCCCGCGAACCAAGCGTTCAGCAGCAACAGCAGCCGGAACATGAGGAACAAGTCAACCGCCCCCTCGCCGAATCAGACCCCCGCGTCATCCCCAAAGGTTTCCGCCTCTCCTTCTCCTGGAAGTCCGGCGCCGCCGTCATAGCAACCTTCTTCGCCACCTTCGTCGCCGTCATGGTCGCCCGCGGCGTGGCCCCCCACCCGCCGATCCTCTACCGCCTCTTCTCCAACCTCTACCTCGCGGGCACCATCATCTTCGGCGGCGGTCCCGTCGTCATCCCCCTTCTGCGCGAGTACGTCGTCGCCGAGGGTTGGGTCTCCCCGCGGGACTTCCTCATCGGCCTCGCCGTCGCGCAGTCCTTCCCCGGCCCGAACTTCAACTTCGCCGTGTTTCTAGGTGGCCTGACCGCCGTCGGGGCGGGATACTCCGCCGCGGCGGGCGCGGCGCTGGCGTTCGTTGGGATCTTCGCGCCCGGGTTGGTGCTTGTGCACGGGACGATGGGCGTTTGGGGCGCGCTGCGGAGCCGGGCTTGGGTGAAGGCTGCCGTGAGGGGGGTTAACGCTGCGGCTGTGGGGTTGATATACACCGCCGTGTATAGGATCTGGCAGGTTGGGTATATTGACGAGGGGTTCCAGGCCGGGAGGAGCCTTGGGGATGACCCGTGGTGGGTTGTTGTTACGGCTACGGCGTATGTCGGCGGGAGGTATTACGGTGTTGCGGCCCCTTTTGCGATTCTTCTTGGGGCCGTGATGGGACTGGGGCGGTATGCGGTTGTCTCGGGGAGGGAGTAGACAGGATCTGTAAAGTTGGGCGCAGGACCAAGGAGCAGATGGAATTCTGGTCTACGATCCGGCACTGCATCATCATCTATCCTTCAAGGATCACATATCAGTCAATGCCGTTGAATCAACTACAGTTTCCCAACTCCCTCACTGTGGTTAGAAAAGTCATTTGAGAGACAAGCCTAGTCGACTCGAGTCTGGTCAAGAAAGGTGACCGTCCTCGGTCGCATCGCTCGGTCCAGCTCGTCTTAGAACTGTATTCCACAAAAAGCCTCGACCCACTCGTCATTCAAGTGAATGTCGAAGCTACGTCAGAATATGCCAAAGACGTGAACCCTCTTCGTGAAGCTGGGCTGTGCTATCTTCCTTCGTCGTCATAGTTGAAGTTCCAGATGATAACCGCTGCTCCACCCCGTCATCAAGGCCCTTTACGGCAAATAGGTTCGTCATAAGGCGCATCACATCGGACTGAGCTGCGAGCATCAGTAGATAAGAATTTCGGGTCAGCCTGACGATAGATGATGATGGAGTCGTTCCAGATGGGTAAGATCTCCTAAGATGATGAGGCTGACGTAGTTCTTGGAGGATATGATCTCCGATGAAGATGAGTTTGAAGTAATCCTAGAAGGCTATGATCTTCTTCAAATCTGACGTCGCTTCTATGCAGGGTCTTCGCTGATCAAAGGGTTTGTCGATCTCAGAATACCTCATCAGCCCCCTCACGAGGGCACTGGAAAACTGATCTAGCCAACCATCGGTGGTTCGCAACGAAGATCACTCCCAAGATGCAGGGCCCGGCGGCACCACAGCAGCACGCAATACGTCCAGACGCTCACATAACATCGAAATCGTGTGACGCACGCCCATCCAGTTCGACTCTGACACGATCCCAAGACTCTACATCTGGCCAGAAATCGTATCACGCACCTGAGCGGGCGCACCCATCTACTCTTGGTGACAGCATACCGCTTTGAGAAGAAGCAAATACTAACTAACGCCCGCTCATCTCACGACCTTTTCGGGGCTCCGTATGACGACGGGACCAGCTATGGGAAGCGGCACAGGGCTGGGCCAGATAAGGAGCTGGTGGGGGTTCATACCCATAGACACAAGCCCGCCACCCGTCCCGACCTCGCGGGCTCCGAAACGGGAGCAACCAGGCACGTAACTCGCAGTGGCATTGACATGCGCCGAGTTGTTGATCCGCCCACTTGGGCTGGCCACCGCCGCGGCCGGCGGGCGGGCGAGGGAAGACAGCGGGCTCGCTGCATTGCATATCTGCATGGAAGGCGGCGGCGAAGGCAGGCCAGCCGCCAAAGGTAACCGGAGGCTCGCCACACCCCTTCCCATTCCTGGAACGAACCGAGTTGCGCCCGCAAAGGAAAGCATGAGAGTTCGTGTGAATGGATAGGTGAAAAGCTGCCTGCCGGGTGGTGGTTGGGCCGAGTCCCGTCGATTGCCGCCGAGGCAGCTCGGGTTGGATCGTGCTTTATGCCCCTGATCGAGTTCAGCCCGAGAGAAGGTGGGTGGCTTCTCGCAGCCTTGGTCCTGCGAGGGCATTCGCGCTCTTATCACGGACCAGCCGAGTCGAGATGTATGGCCAACGAAAGAACAGAGATATGCTGTTGGTGCTGACCACTCCAACGAGATGGAACGACGTGCGAACAGGGAGGGAAACATGGGCCTCATGTACACCGACCTGGGCAATACCACACTGGTACCAGCTCGCTGGTTTCCGCAACTTCGGTTCCCAGCTGGCCCTCGTGTCTGTTATCTCCCATCGACGTACGATGCCCCCCGATCAAAAAAGGCAGGAGCTGGGGAGCTGATGCTTGGGATCTTCGTAGCTTCTGCTGAGCCGACGACAAGCTCTTGCCTCTCTCAGCCCGAGGGTTGTCCATCCATCCAAAGGAGATTGAAAGGCTCTCGCACCCCGCAAACACGGTTGCAGCGGTGCATGAGCCCGATATAGGCAGCTCGAAGGAAAGCGATGGCTTTGCCAACGGCGCCCGATGATACGTCCGCCAACCCCAAGAGCTGCCAATTGGTCATGGAAACTCTCAAGAGGTTTGAACAGAGTGTGGCGCGAAGAGGGGAGACAGACAGACAGACAGAGAGCCTCCCTCTCAACTAGAATCGCGACTAACTCGGGAAAACGCCACCAAGTGACAGATGGAGGCTGGGCGTCCAGCCGTCCTTCACGATATCAACAGACGACAAGACGGCCAACGGGCAACCAAACGGCCGGCCCTTCGCCCATAAGCCCACTGATAGGAGAGCCACCGGCACCTAGCACGAATGCTGCGTAGCGTTCTGCAGGACGAGGCCCTGGTCTCATGCAGACCCCGGACTCGCGAGGTCTTGGCCGTCCCCGAAAAAGAAGTCACCTCCGCACGGTCGAAAAAAGGAGGATTGCGTAGGTAGATCAGCACCCCCCCGGCCGAGACGACGACAATAGGGCAGGTGAATGGATAGACGAGGAGCGCTGTCGGGTGGCAAGCAAGCCGTCCCCTATTTCCCAGCTGCATGGCGTCCAATGTCGCGTGCGTGCCGCAGCACCAAAGATCCTGCGCCAAAATAGCCAACGTCGTAGGATGGAATGCCAGTTTCATTCGGCCGCAACGTAGCAGTCGCGTTCGTCGATCTGTGTGGCGATGGCAGTGACAGCTCCCCAGCCACGAGCGAACGTGACAGTTCTGTTCTTGGAGTGGCGAGAGAGACAGGACCCTTTCTGCTGCCAGAGTGCCGGGAGGGAGACGATCTGCTCGTGGGGGACGATCGCGATGGGCGGTTTCTCTGCCAGAGCGGTCGTCGTGGTCCACTACACACGCGGCAGCCGCCTTCCGTAGATAATCTTCAGGGTCTGCGGTCCAGACTCGAGTGGACACCACAGGCCGATAGGATAGAGAGCCGGAGCGAAGGGCGTGCGTTGTGGGGTCAACAGCAGCAGTCCGTCACATCACGCACCCTGCGATTCGGGCACCATCTGTACGAGCGGGCTATCTGTTGTGGGAAGCTCCATGCCGCCAAAAAAGAGGGACCCAAGAGTATGGCGGCATCTGCCGGAAAGGTTGTCGTCGCCGGGCGTTGTTGGAACCCAAATCCCACGAGTTTGAGAGGATGCGAGCGTTGGCAGAAGGGAAATCCGCTCACTTTGCGAGACTTGGCTGCTTGGCGGGATTGCGATAAGCCCAGGGTTCGTTGGCGAATTGCTGACGACAGACAAACACCGTCTGACGACCACCACCCCCCGTCCGTTTCTCGAAGACCTTCCCTTTCCTCGTAAACGAGGTCACGAAGACTGCACGCCGCCTGTGCCGTATGACAAGCCGGGAGGTGTCAGCCACAGAAGGAAGCCGATCGATGCCATGTCGTTTGGTCCGCTCGCACTAAGGAGTTGGCAATGAACTGGCGGCGCGATAGTCAGGAGGGAGACGGAGCGGGTTGGATGCCAGAGAGTGGGTGGGTGGGTGGCTCGTCGTGAGGGGCGCCATGTGAGGAAGGGGAGGGGAAGAGAGAGAGAGAGAGAGTTTCTGGCAGAGATAGAGCAGAAGCGCCAAGAGGACTTTTCGCGCGGAGAAATGGCTAAACGGTTGGGGGGAAGAACTGTAACAGGGCGACGTGTGAAGTTCCAAGACATTTCCAAGAGAAAACCAAGAAAAGCCAAGAGAGTGGTCACGCTGACTTTTATATAGCCAGCGCCGTCCTTATCCTCCTGCCCGAACGGGAGGTAAAAAGCAGGATAAAGGATCACCTTCGCGACGACATGATTCGACTGTCTCTGGGCGCGCCACCTAGGCACTGCCGATACCCGCCTATTATCGAGTAGGTCGACGGTAGGACTGTAAGACGTGCTGGAAAAGGAGGGAGGGGAGGGGATGCCGTAGTGGTGGTGGCAGGGGTTCGAGAACGGCCGCTAGAAGGGGTAACCCACCGAGACCAACGAGACCAACAGCATCATCCGGGGTGGTCGACGGTGAACGGCATTGGCCTGCCGCGCAATCAATTCAATCAATCTCAGTCGGAGAGGAGATACGAATGCAGAGATGTCTGTCGCAGAATGAACCTACCGCACCTCTCCGAGCAGTTCGTTTCTTTCTTTCCCCGCCCCTTACGCAATTTTGACTTGCAAAAGTTCCTGATCCGAAGTAAGACATGTGGTTGGAGAACAGGGCTGCGATACGATCTATTATGCCGACCTGTGACAAACTAGGTTTGTCTGGTAAAGAGTAGTAATTTATATCGTGAAGACACTTTCAGCCCTCTGAATAACGCGAGCATCTCACCTCAGGTAGCCCGGCCTGCGAACCACAAGACGATGAAGAACGGGAGATGAGATGAGATGAGAGGTGAGTGAGCGAGGGAAGGATTGGATGAGAGGTCCCATGCCGTCAGCTGGCGAGGCTAGTCCGCAGCTGGCAGGTCTCGGGCGCAGCTGCCAGCGATGGCCCGTGTTCGCGCCAATTTAACCTTAAATAAGGCACGTACCCATGCAGGAGACACGTGACTTTCTCTATCCGCCCGCTAGCAGCTACCCCGTCCATCTTGAGCCTTCTGCCACCCCCATTGATGCTTCAACCTCGGGATATGCCTGTGCCCTCCAGACCTCTCTCTCTCGCCCGCACTCCCACCATGCTTCCACCTTGCATCTTGGCGGCCTCCCTGGCCTCTACGATGATATCGGGCGCCGTCTGACAGAACCGTCATGTCGGTACGCCCTTGCACCCAAGTTGGGCATCTTGGCGATTCCTGTCAGCGGGAGGCCTTCGTCGTGTCTCTTCCCGTGGCGGCACCAACACCACAGGCTGCTTCTTGCTCTCATGCAGCTCCTGGGGACCAAGTGGAACAAAAGTGCCATGCCCATGGGCCTTTTGCAAGTCTGGGCGCTTCCGCGTCTATCTCAGCGTCTAGCCATCCCGGCCCTCTCCCCTCTCGCCTTGTTTTCCAGCTTCCATGTTCGTTCAACGTTGTCCTCATCGGACTGTAGTCCCGACTGGGCTGTCCATCCATTGTACTTCTGCACTTAATTCTGTCGAGATGTCTAGATTATGGATCACGTCTCTTTGTTATGACGAAACGTTGGCATTTCTCACGAACACCTAGTCTCCTCGATCCTCGACGGAGGCTGATCATGATATCAGCCCTTCTCCGCCGAGGCTCTGATTTTCACAGAATATGTCGCCGCCCGTGAATCTCAGCTGGAAAGCGTAAAGCCTGCCGACGGTCGTCGTTGCAGCAGAACGCGGGAGCCAAGGGTCACGTACAACCCCATGTCTACAGCTCAGTGTGCTGCAGTAGCTGTGACCCTCCCCCACGTAGCCGAATGTACCACGCGACAAAGATCGCTCGTCTTGGTTCCCCCGTCTGTGGTACGTCCCTTCATATCCCGGTCGCCCAGCTTGTACGAATCCCCGCCTCTCTTTCATCTCAACTCGGATTCAGCAATTGGCCAATATCCTCTCGTCCTCAGTGATCCCCTGCTGTCGTACGGCGCCGAGACTTGTTCTCGAATGGAGGCGAGTCCCCCGGTTGGTGCGAGCCAATCCTCTACTTCCTGCATATCGGCCTGTCTACCCCCCTTGATATCGGCAGCATACCTGACCGAGAAGGTCGATCTTCTCGAGCAGGGAGCCAAGATGCCGCCCAGGCGGCCTAGGCTGGGTATGCGTCCGAGGCTGGGTCCATCACGGAACCTTGCCACTTCTCGCCAGGACAGGCAGTCCATCAGGCCTGTGAAGCTGCCCGTCTGGTGTCTGGGCACCGGCCTTGTGGCACCGCTGATAAGCGACCTTGCCATCCTATCGAACAGTTCGAAAATGTTTAATTATCGGCCCTCTCCCTCGGATCCAGCTCGATCTTGAAGAGTGGTTCTCCGTTCTCTACCCCCGACCGCCTTACGACGTCGTCTGTCAACATCACAATGGCGACCGAGAAGAAAGATTCGCCCGTCACCCCCATCGACGTTGGTCGGGACCAGGGCGTCCTGACCGACGAGAAGTACTCTGCCGTGAGTCTCTTCGACGTGTCGCTGCGCTGAATCGGCGCGACATATCATCGGATGAACCAGCTACTGACTGGACAACAGGACGCTCACGCTCAAGAGCTTCACCGCCTTGACTCCGAGGAGCACAACTTCGAATCGTGAGTTACCCGCTGAACCGACTCGAACATACACCATCGGACTGTTCGCTGATACTGTTCAAGGCATCTCAATGTCACCGAAGATGATCTCGTCGAGGCCAAGGCCATCGCTGCCACCCTCACCTTGGAGGGCGTGCGTCACATGATGCAGAATGTACTCAAGATCCACGACCGTGACCCCAACTTCCCGCACAGCGTTCTCATGAAGATCCACGAATTCCTCGGTCAGTTTTGCAAAGACACAACTCCACGCAGGACGTCACTAACGCGGTATTAGACAACGAGAATGTCTTCGAGAATCCCGAGAAGCACGAGGAGATCATCTGGGAGATGAAGCTCGAGGCCGCCTTGATCACCAACAACAGCCCATACGCCGAGGTACGAGCCGTCGTCGACAACAAGGACGACCCGTCCATGCCCTGCGGCACGATCCGCGCCTGGACTATCGGTGTCGTCTTTTCGGTTTTCCTTGCCTTCGTCAACCAGGTAAATGACCACGCACATCTGGTCTCCTGCCTCGAACAATGACTAACGGACCAATAGCTGTTCAGTGTTCGTCAGCCGTCCATCAGTATCGAGTCGAACGTCGCTCAGCTGCTGGCTTTCCCCGTCGGTAAGGCTTGGGAGAAGTGGATGCCTAACGTTATGGTTCCTGTCGGTTTCGGCGTCAAGCTGCCCCTGAACCCTGGCCGCTTCAACAAGAAGGAGCACATGCTCATCGCTATCATGGCCAACACCGCCAAGAGTTTGCCGTACACCCAGTACATCGTCTGGACTCAAGGTACGGCTTTTGAATGCTACCCCAGCCGATAATCTATTGACACAATGTGCAGTGCTTCCCCAGTACTTCAACCAGCCGTACGCCAAGAGCTTTGCCTACCAGATCCTGATTGCCCTGTCCACCAACTTCATCGGCTATGGCCTTGCTGGTAAGTCCTGACGCGAACAATCTAGCGGCGTTAGGCTTGTTTCGTGCCGAGTACTGACGTTGATGCTCAGGCCTTACCCGCCGATTTATCGTGTACCCGTCCTACTGCGTGTGGCCCGCGTCCCTCGTCACCATCGCCCTCAACTCGGCTCTTCACAACGAGACGAACACGGCCGTGCCGGGACCTTTCAAGAGGCTGTACGCGATGACTCGCTACAAGTTCTTCCTGTGGTCTTTTGGCGCCATGTTCGTTTACTTCTGGTTCCCCAACTACATCTTTGAGGTCTTGACCTACTTCAGCTGGATGACTTGGATCTCGCCTAACAACCACAACCTGGAGATCTTGACGGGTTTCAACAACGGCTTGGGCATGTTCAACCCCTGGCCCACATTCGACTGGAACGTCATGCTGTTCGATAGTGTCGACCCCCTCATGGTGCCCGCCTTCTCCACCTTCAACCGCACGCTGGGCATGTGGCTTCTCGGCTTCATCATTCTGGGTCTCTACTACACCAACGCCTGGAACACTGGTTACCTCCCCATTAACTCCAACCGTGTTTACGACCACTTTGGCAAGCTCTACAACGTTTCCAGGGCCCTCGACGACCGCGGCATGTACGACCACGAGAAGTACATGGACTACTCGGCCGCCTATCTCGGCGCTGCTAATACCCTGGTTTACGGTTCATTCTTCGCCCTGTATGCTGCGACTGTCACCCACGTGGCGATCTTCCATCGTTACGAGCTCATCATGGGCTTCAAGAACATGTGGAACACCATCCGCCGCAGGAAGACAACCAAGGAGGGCGATGAAGATGGCGAATACAAGGACGTCCACAACCGCCTGATGGCCGCCTACCCCGAAGGTTAGCAGACGTCCCATGTTGTCCGATGAAGCAAACTAACAATGTCTAGTCTCCGAATGGTGGTACCTCGGCACTCTGATCGTTGCCGCCGGCTTCGGTTTCGCTGGTGTTGCTGCCTGGCCTACCTACACCACTCCCGGTGTCGTTCCCTATGGTGTCTTCTTGGCCATGATCTTCGTTATCCCTATCGGTATTATCAAGGCTATGACTGGTATTGAGGTCACCCTGAACGTCCTTGCTGAGTTCATCGGTGGTATGTGGGTTGAGGGTAATGCTCTGGCCATGAACTTCTTCAAGTCCTTCGGGTAAGTCGAGCATCACACCATGAAGCCGTCGCGGCATCCACTAACGGGCTCATCAGATACGTCACCTGTGCTCACGCCGTTCACTTCGCCAACGACTTAAAGGTTGCCCACTACCTGAAGATGCCTCCTCGCCAGACCTTTGCCTGCCAGATGGCAGCAACCCTCATTTCCACCTTCGTCTGCACCGGCGTCATCAACTTCCAGGTCGGTATCGACGGAATCTGCACTCCCGACGCTCCCATGCGTCTCTTCTGCCCCGGACCTAACACCTTCTTCACGGCCGCCGTGCTTTGGGGTACCATCGGTCCCATTAAGGTTTTCGGCCACCAGGGACAGTATAACTACCTGCTGCTCGGATTTCCCATCGGCATCGTCCTCCCCATCATCTTCTACTTCGCCGTCAAGAAGTTCCCCAAGAACCGGTACCTCCGCCAGTTCCACCCCGTCGCTCTCTTCTTCGGCGGTGTAAACTGGGCTCCGTACAGCTTCTCGTACGCTTGGCCCGCCGTCCCCATCGCCTGGCTGTCCTGGATCCATGTCCGCAACCGCTATCTTGCCTTCTGGTCCAAGTACAACTTTGTGCTTTCGGCCTCCTTCTCTGCCGGCATTGCCATCGCCGGTATCCTGATGCTCTTCACCGTCCAGTGGGTCGGTGCCGAGATCAACTGGTGGGGCAACGAGCAGGTCAGCGCCGGCTGCGAGGGCAAGGCGTGCACCCTCATGACCCTCGAGGAGGGCGAGCGCTTCTACCCCTGGTGGAACCCCTCCCAGGTCCCGGCCCCTTAAGCTGCCTTCATCGCTACATGTCTCACTGGGCTTATTTGCCTTGGTTGGATACGAAGTGATGTCGTTCCCGAGAAAGCCAGCTTCGCGGGTGGGGCTTGCCTCTCCCGGCCGGACCAGACGTCTTTTTGTTCACACAGCGCACTCTTTTCACCTGATGGGTTTTCACGACTAGACGAGAGAGAGAAAGATGCCCACGGGCAACGTTGCAAAATTTGTCTTATTTCTTGATTCCCCCCCATGTTTGTCCTGAGAGGGTCTTGCCCCCTTTTAGAGTAACATAATAATATCAATCGCTATCTATCCCAACTTGGTTCCATGACCGACTATGACTGGATTATTTCAATGCCGCAAGACACGTTGAGCCGGACTAGATGAGCTAGATGTGCTGGACTAGATGCACTGCGACGCCTTACAAAGTCTCGTCAGGCTAAAAATAGCTCGTACCAGATCCCGTCTGACTTAGAGCTGGTCAACATAGTGTGCCTAACTGAGCGGCGACTGAAGTTCATGTCGGCACGGCTGTAGCACTGTACAGGCTGAACATTCGCCCGCATTGTACAGGCATATACTGGAGCTGACGAATCCGACCGGACATCTCGTCCGAAGACTTCGCCGGAAACACCAGATGAACCCGCACGCTCCGTTGATCCGGAATAGCTTAACAACGGGTTCGTGCACTAGCGTGTCGAAACTCAATTGACCACGGTTGTGGAGAAGAGTTGAGAAGCTCGCTCATGTCTCTTGGTTTTTGGGGGAGGTTGAAAGTTCGTTCTCCAAGTCCCATCAGGAACTCTGGGTAACGGCTATGTATTGTTTTGTTCCTTTTTGGTAGTTGAAAAGGGTCCATTGATGATCATATCTCTTATTCATAACAGTTGCTTGCTGACAGAAGAAAGGTCTAGCCTCCTGGGCCAAAATTGCCTGTCAAAGGCCGCAAACCAAGTGTAGTCATTCCCAAACCCAACGAAACCTGAGGTATTCCTCGGAGAGAACTCGAGTTTCATCACATCAGGTGTGCCCTGGTTCCGCCGCCGAATCTCTTGGTAGCAAGCACGCGGCCGCAGCGCATGCAGTTGTGGCGCACGTTCTTGAAGGGCTTCATGGCGTACGGGATGACGACGCCAAGACCAGTGGTGAAGAAGAACATAGCAGCCATCCAGCTAGACACAGCATCGTTAGCCACCCAAGATTGCAACCGCAGAAGACAGGCCTCCCGGCAGGGAAAGACTCACTGGGTTCCCTTTCCGATGACATGTTCAGTGTTGGTGGCAGCAATTCCGTGGCATCCAGGGCACTCGGCCAGAGCCGGCCATCTATCCAGCATGGGCACGGGCACGACGTTGGCCCTAGAGCCGTCGATGATAGCCGGTCCGTGGTGGCAAGGCTGAACGGTGTGGCAATGGACAGCGCCGCAGGCGACGGACTGCTGGCATCCGACGGTTGAAGGGGGAGTGTGAAAAGTCTGGTAGACAGGGAGGGGGGATCGGATTCCAGTCGACTGGTCCTCGAGGATCTGAGTGTTGCCCATGTTGCCTGTTGCTCCATCTGTTAGATACTAGGAGTCATCTGAAGACGTGTTCATCTGAAGTCTTACCGGTGTTTCCCTGGTGCATGGCTGTTTCTGAATGCAAGAAGAGTGAGTGTAGCGACTAGAAGGCTGAATGGTTTGAACTGACTGATACGGAGAACAACCGGGAATAGCCCGTTCAAATAGAAGGTTCACCACAAGAATGGTATCCCAATCAACGGACACCAAGTCCGTCCTGATCCAATCATCGATAGTTCGATACATGGGGTAGTTCACCATGATAAAACATGCTGAATACTATCCGCGACACGAACAGCATGCCTGTTAAAGCACTACCTCCCAACCAGCAGCCACGTTGAATATTGGCCAATTGAAACATCGAAAACAACAGAAGAAACAGGAGACGGGAGCTCCCAGCCATTGATTTCCTTCCGTGAAGCACATCAGTTTCCCTTTCCGACAGCCGAATCCTTCGGGGCCGATGTACCGATCTAAATGCTGCTGCCTGGAGCGCCTCGAAATAGCAGCAAAACCTCGTGTTCCCCCACACATCCCTGCCAACCTTGACCTGCATTTCCAAAACGAGGCCGTCTGCGAGCGGGGAGCACATGCTTGAAAAGCCATGAGGGAGAAATCGACAGGATAAAAACGTTCTCAAGTCCTAAGCTTGCTTGATTGAGACCCACAGTCGCTGTGATGTGATGATGATGCACGGAGTCTCGTGACGGACTTGGCTTGGTATTGCGCCTAGTTTGAATTGAATACGGTACATCCTATCAAGGGCTTGTAGTCAAGCTCCCTTGAGGTAGACAATTGATGGAGAAAGGGAGAAGGTGTTGTGTTTACTGTCGATAGATGTTGTCATCGTGGAAGCAGATATCGGCGAGTCGCCGATTTCAACGTCGCCGACATTGTTAAGGTCATACCAGCAAACAGATGCTTATCATCAACATCTACTACATCTCCATCCGACTGCATGACGCGGCCTGGATTGAAGCTCACCTGTCTCAGATCTGGCTCAAGATAGCTGCGCTGGTACCCGGTGGGAGCCATATTCGCCTGCAGCCAAGACCTTCCGTTGCTCGTATCCGCCAGCTGCAGGAACATGGGCACGCTGAGTAGAGCTATTGGCCGCCGCTATTGTGTTATCGGCATATCGGACTCTGATTGCCTTTCTGATCGGGAGCTGCCCAGTTCATTTGCCAGGCATTAGCCACCAGCTCTCACACCGTCAATTCAGTCGTTCCACGAATAGCGGACCATTCTCCCTGCCGGTTTCGTTGTGCAAAGTTGGAATGATTGCAAACTTGATTGACCCACGCAACCAGGAGCCATTCTCGCCTGTCGGGCAAACCTCCCGGCATGGGTTCGTGACCAAAAGAGTCGACTTGAAGAGGGCATCAGGTGTGAGACAAGGAGCATCCCACGTTATGTCATAACATTGAAATTACGAGGAAACATAAGGAATGGGTACGGTTTGTAAAGGCGCGGTCATGTAGTAGCTCATGTCCGCCAATCAACTTGTCGATGTGATGAAGGCTAAACAGAGAAGAAAAGTGGTAACTGCAGGTCGAGTGCAGAAATCTGTATGCCGTAAGAGGCTCGGACCGGCCACTCACAACACCGTGGGTAGATAAGGATGGGGCTATCAATGACACTGACCATTCTGAACGGGAAAGCACTGCCGTCCAGGCCATTTTAGGTCATGCTGTCCAAGATCTCTCTAGTCCTCTTCTTATCCAATATTGAGCCGCATAGTTTTGACCCCGAAGCCCAGCCAGGAACAAACTTCTGACAACCGTGACTCCTCCCCGCAACACAAAAGGCGTATCCACTTGGTTAGCTCTAGCCGGCATTGGTGGTTAAAGCGACATAACGTCCATGCTTTCGAGGCCATGAAATGCTTGAACAGTACGCTGCTCTCGATGATTATACATCAAGATCAGTGACATCCGAGCTAGAATGAAGGAGTCCGGTAATTGTGGCCGTACTGGGGCATTAGGAATTCAAGCATGTCAAAATTCCGACATGTTGTTAACTACCTTCTGCTATGTCGGTATGTCTACATCATGTACTATTAACAAAGAGCTCGAATCCCCTTGAACCTTACGAAACTATGAGTTCGGAGATGGCCTAGACTTCCAAGTGGTTCAAAACATAAAGCATTGTGCATTGAGTTCAATGGCCTGGGTATATGTTACAATACTTCGTGACGACTAACGAGTCAATGGCCTACCGGCTTGATCATCGTCGTTGTGATCTATGCCTTTAAATTCTGGTCTCTTTGTCAAGGGACCCTTGCTGGTCTCGGAAAACTTCGTTCCACCATTCTTCGTGCCCTTCCGTCTTACACAAGGCTTCCCAGTTGGCCTCTGGGAGACCTTGGCTGTTCAACTTCTCTTTGCTGAAGATACGAGTCCTTCTCTTCTCCGAATCTGATGACGGGGCCCAATAGACTAGATCCTTTACCCCATCCTGTCCTGGGACCTTGAACAGGGGCTCCAAGGCTTTCGGGCGGGCCTGGATTTCGAGGACCTGGCGCAGGTAAGGGAAAAGCCAGGTCTTGTCCCACCATTCCCGGAGTCTCTGTTGTTTGAGGCCATTTCGATGCGCGTTGTGGTGCACAATGACCGGAACAGACGTGGTCCAGAAGTCAGTGTAGAGGGGCATATCGGACCAGGATACTTGAGGATCGACTCCAAACTCCGCAAGAGGCGTTTGCAGCCCAAGAATATCCTCCGGGACACTGTGGACTCGGGGCGGTATGATGACTCGGTCTTTAGCTGCAACCTGGAGGGCGGTCTCATTGCCGAGGACGATGTATTCTCCATCGTCTTCCTCGAAAACCGTGGGCGTGAAAAGATCCTGAATGTAATCGAGACCGAGGCCATAATCAAAATGCTCGGCCTCGATAACGACTTCGCGGTCATCCTGTAGCTTCTTTCCCGAGGCACGAACCTGCTGCTTAGATGTCCTCCACATCTCCTGCTCGCCAAAGATTTCAGCAAAGATGCCCTGGTCGCTGAACAGACCTATGCCAGCTGCTCGCTTCTCATCGACCTTCTCCTGCGCCCGACGAAGCATCCGGCGCATGTCACCAACAGGGCCCATGAAGCTGCCGCTGTTGACGTATCTCGGCCGCACGTCGTGGAATTCCTCGGGATTTTCGTCGGTGTGCGGCCCGTAAAGGTCCTTTCGCGCAGTCGACTCGGGCAGGTCTTCGCAGTGGGGGTCTGAGCCCAGCGAAGGATCGGGCCAACATTTCTTCTGAGTCGATATGATGATGGACTGGCGCGGAATGAACTCCTTGTTGTTGACGCCGGAGGAGAACCATGAGCCCGCCCCGCCATTCCATGCTTCTCGGATGCGTTCGTCCGCGGCAAAGTTCTGGGCCAAGTACCTTCGGATAAGAACCGACGGAGGCAGCTGAAACCAGAGGTCGTAGGCATCTACCACGAGAACGAGATCGTCTGGTCCAAGACGCTCGTCCTCTGGAGCCCGGTCGGAGGTAATGGCATCGAGAAACTCGAGTGTGCCATCGATCTTGCCGAGGTGAGAGCCACCAAAGTTACCCGGAGACTTGCCAAAGTCGCGGCCCCAGTTGACGATGACCGGGCTGGGGTAACCGGATCCCAGCGCAGACATGAGCATCTTGCAAAGATCGGGGGATGGACCGTCGGCTGGGACGATGACGCGAAGCCGGCGAGAGCCACCCTTCTCCATGTTCGGGAGAGGGGCTAGACCGTTTTGCTCGATTGACGATTCCGGGTTTGACACACGCTCATGGGCCTGCCGCGCTGTTAGATGACTGGCAGGAGAGAGGGACGCACTCGGGCTAACTGACGATCGCGAAGATGAAGCAAGAAACGATCAAGACTGGTGCCACTAGCACAGCCAAAAGCTTCGGAGACAATCGCTGAGACCATCGCGAAGTCTTCCTGGTGCGGAAGCCAGGTGATGCGGATAGTTCGGTGTCGTCGTCGGCATAGACTTTGCTGTAAGTCGGTGACCGGGGCGCCTTCGCCCAGGCAGTGAGGCCGAACACCACACTCCTGATGGCAGACATTGTGACAGTATGCACGAAAAGAGTGAACGTGCAGAAGTCAGTTGAACTGCTCAGTGACGGTGTCGAATCTGAAATCGACGAGCAGGCACTGCGGAAAACATACGCACAGAAAAGAGGGCAGAGACAGAGAACGTCGCGTGCGAGACGCGCGGTGGCGACCACATGTCCTTTTAGTAAGTAGACTACGAATTTTCCACTCTTTTCGGACTTGGAGGATGGCAAACGGATTTCGAGCTGAGTGAGCCATGTCTTGTCATGCAATATCGCTTGTGGTTGGGGCCCGTAGTGAGGGTTGGCGGCGGGTTGGCAGTCCGGGCAGGCCAATCGTCGCCACTTTGCCCCGCAGTCAGGCGTAAGACAACTCGTCCAAGACGGCAAGAGGCAGCTATTGCCCAGCAGTGTGGTGTGGCTAATATTATAAGCGGAGGGTGTGCAAGCCACCTTCAGCCGAAGTTGCCGATGGCTTCTAAGTGGCTGACAGGGAGAAAAGGCAACAGGGATGATTTAGGAGGATGTTTGATCCAGACGCGGGTGACAGATATTACCAGTTCTCTGGAACTTGGCGTAATATTCTTGGCCCGAGGCAGTGGTTGCCAGTTACAATAAGCTGGGCTTGTTGATGTCAATGGCTGGGATTCGACAGAGTGGATTTGGAACATCAACTTAGGTCTGCATGCTCAGAAGACTGTGCTTGTAAAGAAGAGACTGACCATGGGGAGCATGGTTCCTGCGTTTACTTCCATTCGACTTGCCATGAGAGCTTCTAAGTACCTTGATGTGAAAGTCTTTTTTGTAGGTGGGCGGGCTTATTCGTTTCCAAAACGGACATGCCAACTATCACTAAAGTCCCTCCGCAGCCAACCGCCGTGTCTTGTTCCGCCACATGTCTAAGTCTGGGCACTTGGCCAACAACGCCGAGCTGTACTAAGCATAAGACGGCAACGCGGCACTGTTAGCGCCGGGGTATTGGCTATTTGCCATCGGTAAAACAGCAGTCGCCCTTAACTGTACTCCGTTTCCGCCCACGTCCGGGCGAGTTTCGCTGCGTAGGACGACATCGCTAGGGATGCGGGATCGTCTCGGCTCCGATAGGCGGCCTCCCTTGCTCCGTCGACGTCAACGGTGGCTCCCAAGAGTTTGTGATCCGAGATATCCGAGATAAACACCTTCGAATGCTATGATTTCTTTTCAAGACCAATTTGCCGTCGGGTCGTTACCAGCCTGGCCCTGGCCAAAGCCAAATCCGTACGTCTCTGGCTGAAGCGCCTGTGCCCCCAGCGGACTGCCGGGCTTTCCTCCCTCGAAGGGAGTCCCAAGAAGAAGAGCCAGCCGTATGGTGAAACTCTGGTCTCTGTTTGGTAGGTTTCCCATGAGACCCTGGATGAGATACATCGGGTGCGTCGCCGCGCCGAGAAGCGACTGCAGTGCCTGTGGCAAGTGTCAGATCTTGCGTGGGATGTCACGCGCGGCCGGGTCGGATTGTCTTGCTTACCTGCGCGTCCTCGTTCAGACTAAAACCCGGTATCAGGGAAACGCCGCCGGCATTGCTGCCCACGATGTTCTGGGCGCGCATCGTGTTCTGGGCGTCGTCGACCGTGTACTGTGCGGTTCTCTGCATCATGGCGCAGGCCGTCAACACGCGCTTCAGGTCGCAGCTCTCCGATTTCTCGAACTTTTGCAGGAAATGTGCGAACGACCGTGTAGCCGTCAAATCGGCTCGAGCGCGAGGAGACCCCGGGTTCTCGAGCACATGCGTCAGCAGCGTCATGCTGGCGCAGAGGGGGTAGCACAAGATTCGCCTGTGTTCATCAGCCCTTCGTCCTCACCTGCGGTCAATGAAGGGAAACTCACCATAAATCCGCGTACTGCGGAGTTGAGATGGTCCGGAAAAGACCTAATGTTGCCTCTGCCGCAGTCCGGCAACGCTTCTGGGAAAACGAGAGCTGGAGGTAGGGCATCTCAAACACCGCGGGTGTTCCCATCAGCACGGCAACGGTCTTGTGCTGGCTATGTCGTCTCGCAGCCCAGTGTACCATGAGCGTACAACGGTAAAATGCCAGGTGCAAGTTCAAGACATCTGGAGTGATGTCCGACCCTGCCTGAGGAGCTTCGTAGGACGGTTGAAGATCTGTCGGCAAGCTCGTCCTCCACTCTTCCAGGAGTGCATCGAGGTCGATGATGGCCTTGACGACATCGTCGTCTGTCAGGCGCAGGCCTTTCGCGGTGTAGAGCCTTCTGCGGACGGAAGATTCCACCATTGCAAGCTTAGCTCTCAAGTTCAGAATGTCGGGCCCTTCCCCAGGGCCGCTCGGCAA
Organism: Colletotrichum sojae; assembly: GCA_014235955.1. Lineage (NCBI taxonomy): Eukaryota > Fungi > Ascomycota > Sordariomycetes > Glomerellales > Glomerellaceae > Colletotrichum > Colletotrichum sojae. Next base: position 4,279 of record WIGN01000102.1, on the reverse strand, counting down.
CTCGGTCTCAATATCGTCGTCATCTTGCGTCGAGTCCAACCCGTGGTTAAGGCCCATCTCTTTGTCGAGGATATAAGCTGCCCAAAACACCCGACTTCGTGCTTCTACGTCCTGCAGGCACATCGACATCATCGTGCAGGGCTGACGATGAAGTCCAATATTCTGGGACAACCTCACTGCCGCAGACGACAACAACGCGGCTGTTCTGGTGCAAGTCGTGCCCTGTACGTATACGGCCATGGCCACAATGGCCTGCACCGACAGAAGGTCTCCGCCCTTGACCATCAGCTCCGTGAGGACAGAAAAGGCGTTCTTGAAGAATGGCCATGCCAGTTGGCAGACCTCCTGAAAGGAGCTGTTAATGGTCTTCCAGCGCGTGCCAACTGCGATGACGGCGTTCATGTACGCCCAGCCTGAAGTGCTGTTGAAGGTCTCTTCTGCTTCGGGTACCGTCTCGAAACGGTGGGAAAAGTAGTGAAAGTTGAGCAGGGGATAGTTGCTGGTCACATCGTCGTAGAGGGGCATCAGCATTGTGATGGCTTCTTCTCTGCTCAGACGCGGAGTGAAGACCTGTCTGTTGAAGGTGGAGCAGTAAGACGCAGAGTTGATCTCCTTCATACGACTCGCAATGATGGCAAACACCGGCATCTTGGGAGCTAGCTGTACTGGCGGATCAGGTATGTCCTTGGGCTCTGAAGGTTTTCTCTGTTGTTGGTCGACAGATTCGCTAGAATTTGATCTTTCTGTCGCAGGCTCCGGTGCATCGGTCATCGGCCGGTCTGTCGACATGTGGTTAAAGGAATTTTGTAGAGCATCGACTCTGGCTGTCATGGCTTGGCTCGGCGGGCCAGTCGCGGTTGAAAACACAGGAGGCCCGGGGGCTACCGAGACGGAGGCTGCGTCAGTCTCGGATGGTGATACCCTTGTTGGCGGTGCGTCAGGTCGAGGTAATCCCGCCTGGTTAAGAACTGCCTCCATCTTTGACAGACGTTCCTCGAGGGCTTGAATGTACATTTTGCTTGAGATACCCGTTTAGTTTCATTTCAAGTTGATCGGCAATGGTTGGGGAACACACCTTCGGCCTGGGCCACGACGCCTTTGCACTTGGTGGTACTGGCACTCATGGCCGCGGTTGGTACAAGGAGTGCAGGAGGGCTGCTTTCCATCGCACTTGATCTTCTTTGACTGGCATCTCAGACAGGCCTGGACAGAGTTGAGTTGGTCAGCAAAGAAGCCTTGGATCGAAAAAGCGCAAGCCCGCCCGTTGGCCAGACTTCGCGTACCTGTCCAATACGTGCTGCCTTGTCCCGGGACCGGCCATCTTGAACCGATGCCGTGTCCATTGGGATTCGGATGATAGTGTGGGGCCGCAAGAACGGTCTCCGGAGCAGCAAGAAACCGAGGTTTCGGGTGCCCTCTTCGCCTGCGCACCCGGATTTCGGGATGCCAAGTGACCCACTTGCCCGGACCGGTGGGTGGTGTGTTGTAACCAGGTTCCGTGACGTGCCTCGGACGCGGATTGATACCGAAAGCCCGGAAGATTGACAAGTCAGAATTGGAAATTGAACCAAGATTTTGAGTAGAACGCAGGAAAGCTGTCCCCCACGGGGTTGCCAGTCGAGGGGCGTTGAGAGGAAGTAGTTTCATGATTGGTCCCGTCACGTAATGCGGATGCAATTTGATTCCGGAACACGGCCACATTAGGTAAGTTTAGTCTGACAGTGTCAGGGAACTTCCCGAGACCGGACGACCCCACGCCTATACTAAATGGAATGAACACCAAGGGGAGTGGCTTGTTGGTGGGACTAGGCGGAAGCATTCGGCGGAAGCAATTTGCAGCTGACAATCAATATCCTGGTCTGGTTCGCGACCCTCAAGAGTTGTCCAGTGAGGCGTTGCAACGGCTTCGCGTCTTGGCTCAAGATTAGGTCATGAAAGTTAAAAAGAAACTCCGCTCATCAAGGCGGACACAATTCTAGCGACATTTTGAGAGCGCCCCCTGAATGAACGAACGTAGATAAATAGGGAATATCTGTAGCTTGTTGGTAATGTTGACAAAATACTCACAACTTGCTTTATTCAACTGAACGATTCCAGGCAAACAACAATAGCCACAGCTTTCTCTCAATTGATACCTTGGACACTACACACTCAAGATGGCCGTGATTGCAGTCGCCGGAGGCACCGGTAATGTTGGCCGAACCATCGTCGAGGCCATTGTCGCTACCGGTAAACATGACGTGAAGATTCTTGCCAGAAAGGTACGCTCAGATGTTGCATTCAACCAGAGTATCGCATGAACGAATCTGACTCGAGAGAAGGCGAACCCGGACCTGGAGAAGCAAGTCGGCGCCACGATCATTGTCGTCGATTATGCCAATGTCGAAGCCACGGCAAAGGCTCTCGAAGACAACAATGTGCACACTGTCGTTTCGGCGATCAACATGATGCCCCCGCCAGGCCAGGTTCCACAAGAGATCGAGCTTATTCGTGCGGCCGATGCATCAAAGACAACCAAGAGAATTATCTCTAGCGGATGGGGCATTCCTCATCATGAAGGGTTAGTCCGCACAAGCATCTGACACCAAAGAAGGCCCGCTGACTCCGAACAGACAGATAAATGACCTGGGCTCAGTCCCTTACAAGCTTAAGGCTCAGGCTTTCCTGAAGAATGAGACCAAGAGTCTTGAGTACGCTGTGGTTCACAACGGATTCTTCCTCGACTACTGGGGACCGCAGGCTGAGAAGTCACACATGGCTCCCCTTACGGTTGTGATCGATATCCCCAACAATGTCGCTGCCATTCCTGGATCCGGAAACGTGCCTGTGGCTTTCACTCACACAAGAGACGTCGCCAAGTTCGTGGCAGCCGCTTTGGATTTGGAAAATTGGGAGTCCGACTTGTTCATCGTCGGCGACAGAGTGACCTGGAATGAGTTCCTCCGCTTTGCTGAAGAAGCTAAAGGTATTTGATTGTCCGGGGAAGGTTTGAAGTTTATGGGCTCTCATTTACTGAAAATGGCATAGGCACGAAGTTCGACGTCTCATACGACAGCGTGGAGATGCTTCAGACCGGCCAGGCATCAGAGCTTCCTAGCCAGATAACCGCCTACCCTTTCTTCCCCAAGGACGCTTATCAGGCTCTGGCAGCAAGATTTGGATTGTGGTTCGCGGACGGAACCCTCGATATCCCTCCTACCGGCAAGAAGACGCTGAACGAACAATTCCCGGAAATCAAGGTCTGGAAAGTGAAGGAAATCCTCGAGGCTGCATGGAAGAAGGCTTAAATGTATGGAACTAGCATCATAAACAAATGCCGCTCAAAGGTGCCTGGCCAGGCTGGCCTGAAATTGGTGGAGTGACATCGGCATTGACAGACGTGTTTGGAAGAGCTGGTTGATAGAGACAGTTGACAACTCGTGGAAAACCTAAATTGACTCAAGTCGAATTCAAATGCTTAGGTTGATTACATGTTTGCAGCATCTGCAAGACTTGCACTGGCGAATATTTCCTAACATGAGTAAGTCGCCAAAGCCAAATCTCGATTGTGATATCAGTAGTATTATCGTTTTGTTTAGCGAGGGAAATCCGATCTCGTCGCTTTCTTTCTGGGGAGTTGACTCCCTGCTCGTCAGCGCCACTTTTCTGTCAAGGGAATAGGTTTCTCGGACTTGTCAGCAAATCCGGATACAGACGAACAAATAGAATCAGGCGGATTAGACTTTTCGACGAGCAAGAAAAACTCTATATAGATTAAGCGGAGATTCAGAGACCCGTTTCGGCCAAAACGCCGCTGCGTCCCCGGGAAACAGGCTCATATATGCCGTATATGCCGAGACCTCTGCGTAAGACATGATAACCTCAAATATTGCGCTCTGAAGAACTAAACAGCCGCTGGAAACTCTCAAATGCCAAGCTCAATTGAGAATTGAATCCAGAAACTCGATTGAATTACTGTTCGAAAACGTCTGGCTGGCAAAGAGTCGTCAAAAATAACCCCCATGTACAACTCTGGAGACAATACCAAGACTTGTACGAAGATGTTTTAGCAGGCTGTTGACTGGCTGGGATACCCCCCCTGGAAAGTAGCAGGCATTTGTGTCAGGGCTTACCCATATCATCACGAACGCCGGCATATTATGTTGCATCAGCGAAGGGGTTGCAACAGCGAGTAGGTACGAGAATGTTGGGGCTTTTGGATATTGTCGGAATATGGCGGTAGGGGATTAGCCCGTACCGCCTATTGGCTCGCTCAACGGGCCAACCACAAGGCGCAGTC